>JANHAO010001588.1:0-32224 GCA_026873985.1 Saraca asoca
TAACAAACTAGATAACCCTAAAGACTTGGTCAAGCAGTCCACTTCTCCTTATTTTCAGCAGATACATGAGGCACACATCAACAACCCCAATAAGTAATGTAAAAGCTGCAATTATTTCAAACAATTGTTAATAGCATGTGTCCCCCTTTTCAACCTCAATTATTATCTCTGCAACTACCAAATTAATGTTATGTTGAAATGACAAGGAGAGTTTATTAGTATCACACCTACATAAGAAGATCTAGCTACAAGTCTGAGTGCTATTCGAAGTTCAATGTTTTATTCATCATCCTCTCTAGCAGATCAAAAACTGGCATGGCATAAACCTACAACCCAATTATAATCAACCAGGATGAAAACACAAAGTAGAAGAGCCAGAAATTTTAGTTTGAAAAGGTAAAATATAAAAAATTTTAGAAATCATATTATATTTTTCATTTTTTGAGAGGCAAATACAAAATTATTTATAAACTTAGAACTCTTTTTTATGGAGCAGTGATACATTCACTCTCTTGTTCACTTCTTCTCTCATGTGCAATTAGGTTCCACTGTGTGACCTATTACATATGTGAGAGAGTGAATGGAAGAATGGTGGAAGAGCATGCGAGAAAAATTTTCTTTTTAATCACTTACAAATTAAGTTTATATGTTTTGTAAATTAAGTTTATATGTATTGTATTAAGAAAATTTCAGTATTGATTTGATTCTTCATTAATGTAAAAATACTCTAAATTGATCTACTTAAAGATGAAACTAATATAACTTTTGAGAGTGTTAATAAACTAGTTTAAAATATTTTTGCATCAATGAGGAATCAAATTGATATGAAATTCTCCGAGAGTGAAATTGATATTAACTACATTGCTAAATAACAAAAAGGGTGTTGTTATTGTTTTTCTGTCCAAACAAACGTATCTAAAGTTTGCCCAACGTCCCACTTGTCCCCTTGTGTTTGTGTCAATGGAAAGCAAGCATAGACTTGATGCCAACTTAGGGAAAATACAAATTACACGGTCACCATTATCGGTTCTCTTTTAAAATGCACAAATAGCACAATCCAAATTAAATTGACTCCAGATAGAATCAGATTGACTTTAGATAATCACATGTATAGCTATAAAGAGAGTTGTAAGATGATGATAATGCAAGTAGCAGTACTTAATTTTATAGTAACTATTCATACCTAGTAGGTACCAACAACATGAATGAATACCATCATGTTAGCAACAGCAATGAGCCAAGCAGGCCTTTCAAGTGCCATGAGCACATTATTATCAACTTCTTTCCCAAAGGCCCAATACCTTATGAGTGCAATTGGGAAATAGCATATTGCATTGAAGAAATAGGCACCAACTTCACCTTTCCACATTGGTATCTTTGAGCTTCTTTGGAGTTGATAGGATTGTGGCCTGAATTTCAAGGGCCACAGCATGGCTTGCAAAGCCAAATGAGATTTGACCCAAGGCATTGAAGACCTTAAACATGAAGTCAGCTGTGCTAGTTTTCTTGTAAGCATACCTCACATTGTCAATCCAGCCTCTACCCAAACAAGCCACCTAAGCTATAGTTGAATAATTGCACAATATCAATCCCATGATAGTTAGGTAGTGTTTGAGATTAATTCCTTCAATAACCACTTAAATGGGCTAAAGTTTATGAATAAAGACTCTTTGAGGCCTTGCACAAAGGAAAAAGTTGGATGCACAACTCTTGTGCAAATGAGTTCAAATATTTAGCTCAAAGATAGGGGTGGATTCCACATTAAATTTTAATGTGGGCCACTTATGACTCTCTAGTTGTAAGTTAGTTAATTGAACATAATGATATAGTAAGAAATTAGCTTGAGGGACTGATTATAATAAATTTCAAGCACAGTAGGGAACTCTAGCCTATCCTTTTTCCCCACCTTTGCTTGAGAAGTTGTGCATGAAGATTAATCCTTATAAAAATATAATGCTCTATTCAGTTATCTCTTGTATAGTATTATTTCATACGCATTTAGAAAAATGAATTTAAATTGACCTCACTTAATCACCTTTATTTGTTTAAACTCAATCAACTATGTATATCAATGATTGCACAACATTTTAGCTGAATTTATTTCTATCTTAATCCAAGTTTGGGTAAATATTTCTTTTGAAGTAGAATTCCAAAAGCTGAGTTCATTGTAGAGTTAATGACTTAATTTTAAAAGTCAAGATTCTCGTTTCTTTTTCATTTCATTATAAGATCAAACTTTCCCAAACTTACACAAAAGGTAACATTACTCCTATTGTGGACTTTAGCCATTCTTTCTGTTTCTCTGATGGGTACAGGGGACCAAGCTTAGCTCCTTTTCAATGCTTTTTGTTGAAAATACAAATTAAATCTTTCCCTAAAATCTTCTTTAACTTAATGCAAATTTCAAGCTAAGTTAGCAACCACCAAGACTAACAAATAAGGAGGAATCACATTATAACTCAGTTTTCAGCCATTATAATTCGTGATTTTATTCTAACCAATATATTAAATGAAAATTTTGTATTTATGGATTTTATAAAATTGAAAAATGATGATAAATAAATTCTATATTAGAATAACGATTTATGTTTTTACTAAAATTTAGGTTAACATCTGGCAAGTAAGTTAGAAAAGTTGATGTAGCAAGCAGTACCTTAATGACATCACAGCTGCTGCTAATGAAACACCCGTAACAGAATTGAAATTAGAAAGTCAAGAGAGAAAGAAATGGAGGCCACCAAAAATGAGTATCTAATAAGACTGCTTGATTGGTGTGCAATTGGTGCAAGCAATCTCTATGAACTTCTTCAGGCACTTCCCTCTAGTCACTATGTACACAATATCACACCCAACTTGCACTATTAGTTGCTATGCTAGCACTATCCATGGCATTAGTTTCTCTCCGAAAGCATGCCTTCCTAGGTCAATATACTGGACGAACCGCGTCCTAGGAACACGCTCATGGAGTTGGATCATTTGCCACATGGTGTTTAAGGTTAGGCACCAAGATAACAACAACATCATGGTCCCTGGACCCCTAAAAATCAAGAGAAAAAGGAAATTAGTTAGTTTTTACCTTTATATTAGTTCAATAATAGGGTTTTTAAGGCTATTTTTCTTGCATGTACCATCCTAAATATGCCATGGCATAAGGCAGGCTGAGAACACCAGCACCTATCATGATTGTGACTATGTAGAAGGTTAAGTACCACCATTTTGCATTCCAAGAAGGGCCATTTTTTGTTTGGTTAAGCTTCTTCTTATAAGTTTTTAACAGAAAAATGGAATAAGAAGGAGAAAAAGAAGAGACTAACTGGGAGATTAGAGATATAGCAATATAACAAAGCATGGCATACTTTAGAATGAGGAGAAGAAGCTAAAACCATTATTTCTAACTTGAAAGGAGAATGATGAAAGAGAACTTCTTGAAATTTGGAGTTAAAAGAAGTTCTTCATAGATATGCTGGTTTTTTATGGGTTCAATGGTTGAATAATAATGATAAATTTGTATACCCTACTTCTCAACACTTATTTGTCACTTGTTTGTTTTTGTTGCTTGTAGGGAACATGCTATTTTGGAATCAAATCAAAACAAGAGAAAGTGCCAAAGTTTAAAGGACTAGTTTTCATGTATATAATGAGATATCAAATCCTTTTTTCTATGTGGCAAGATGAGGTAAAGCCATTACGTGAGAGTGATCGTGAGGGTTTTTCAAGTTTTGCTATATGCAAAATATCATCCATGTACCTAGTTCTAATCCTTGCCACTTATAATCTAGGAAACTTGTAGAATCTTCCTTTTTATCTTTGGGATTGCTTTCATTAATAGAAAACTTATTTTATGTTAAATCATTTTAGGTGCTCTTGCAGCATCATAAGCAATTAATGTTATTTACCTCAATCTGTACTAACTGATAAGGGTCTTGGGAGAATCACACTCTAAAATCTAATTGTTGAGGTTAGAGAGCCTAAACTTATATAAATTCCATATCAATGTTTTATACTATCAATGTGAAATTCAATTGTCATACCTTGCAATTGGATTCATAACAATTGACTAAACTTTGCAGCTTGATGCTTATGCAAGTTGACTTTGCACTAACAAGTCTTGAACAAACATTACAATTCCGATATCATTATTCTTTGTGTCTTTATGTTAATTAATTTTGAATGAATACATTATTTGTATATAAATTTCACAAATGGTAAAATAATCATATTTGAATTTAACTTTTTTCACTTGAATTTTTTACTTTTAAAGTAAATATAAGCATGTTATAATTTATAATCTTATCGTTTAATGGTCACTATGTAAGTAACATTTTTCGTAGTAATATAGCTTGAATAAAAATGAAACTAGTTAGTCTGCTAAGGAATCACCAGAAGACAACATAAAGTGTGAAGTACAAGTGGACAACCAAATTGCACTAAAAAGTTTGCTCTTGAAGCATTAGGGACCCTTTTGAAAGTTTGTGTATATTAAAAAGAAATAACCAATGATGGGAATGTTCTGGTGGTTATAGAAAGTGCTTTAAGCCTTAATCATAATTACATTTCTTAACTATGGTGTGGATTTTAGCAAAGAAAGAAGTAATTTGTTTCTGGGATAATGATTAAAGTTTATGGCATGCTGTTTATGTTAAAGTTGGTGGGAGGGCCTTATCCAACTCCTTGGTGGTTCCAATGAAGAGATTGTTAGACTTTTTTTTTATATGTGGAATAACATAATTCAATAATATATATATTTTTTATCTTATTCATAAAACTCATATTAATTGGATGTCAAATCATTTGCAGTATATTGTAAACTTAATTAAGCCTAAGTAGTTATGATCAATATTGTTGGGCTTATTATCAACACTACTCATGAGTGGATATGATTGGACTCTACGTATGGGCTTGTCATGATAGGTAGGCTTGACCCATTTCTATATATACATAGGGAGAGACCCTTATTTCTTTCCACGACTCAGAGTACAGTTGCCTCATTGAGACTGTTATAGAGGAATCTGACATGGAATAGGAATAGTTTCTCTCCCCACATCATTAGACTTAAGATCAAGGATAGCGTCATCATTTTCTTCATTTCCAGGTATTCTGAAAAACAAATTCTTAAATTAATTGTTTATTGTTACATGTCATACTTGGGATTAAAAAAGTCTTGCATGAACCCTAAAATCTCTTTTAGAGATACTGTACCCCAATAGCTTTTTCTAGCGGAAAGATGACTTCTAGGCATAAAGCATACCAGAAAAAACAAAAAAAGTTCTTTTTACTTGCTTTAATCTTAATTTTATGTCATCGTCATAATATTCAACAAAATATGTAGTTATACAGATATAATTTGAAATGAATTAAAACTTGGTAGTTTGCACCATCTCTTTTGAGTTACAAGAAAATTTAGGTTAGTGGGGGAAAGATTTTGATAGCTTGTCGGAGGTTTTATATTTGAAATCCCATATCATCATTGTAAAAAAAAAAAGAAAAAAACTTAAATGCAATGTTGGTTTCCTATAATATAATTTGGATAATTTTGATTCTTCTAATTTAAAATATTTAATTTTTGGTTACTTAATATTTCAATTGACTTACAATTATTATTCGATTACTTAATAGAAAATTGAAATGAAGTCACATGAAATAATTTTATACGTGACACACTTTTATAACTTTATTTACATACATACTATTGCCTATATTGATGGATTACTATCTTTTTATACATATACAAAAGACATGAATTTTAAAAGAAGAAGAAGAAGACAATAACTAACATGTATATGTAAATTAAAGCATTAAAGTTCATCATATTGGATAAAAAAAATTTCATTTGACTTTGTGTCAACCTTTCTATTAATAATAGAACATGAATTTCACCAATCAAAATATTATGATGATTAAAATTGAGGGATCCATATTGTCCAATTTATATTTTAGGAAACCAAAATTGCATTTAAAGAAAAAAAAAAGATTGACTTCAAATTTAAAATGAAAGTTTTTGTGATTTGAAATTTGGATTTTGGATTAAAGTTCTGGTCCAAATTTGTGTTGAAAGCAATGTAGTATGTGTATAAGTACATACATAATTAAATTCCTTTAAATATATATAGTTATATATTTGACCTTTCTTACTACAGTCCCGCAATTAAGACTTGAGGGCCAAAATGTATTATTTACCCTTTAACTTTCATTCAGATATTAATTTTGCCTTATAATTTCTATTTAATTTAATTTTGTTCTCTAACTTTAAAAAAGTAAAGCAATATTGGACTTCTTGTTGATAAAGTCCATTAGAAAGATACAAAATCTAATGTGGAATATTTGAACTTGATGTGTAACTAATATAACAAATGACTTTTAGTTTGTTGAAACTCTTTTGTCATTAAACAAAATTATTATGTTTTAAAATTGTTAAAACCATTGGAATTAACATTGTCTTTACACATCATAGAAGTTTTCACATATCTCCACATTATAAGTACTTCACAATACATAATGTTGCATAGAAAATAAGTAACCAAATGAGCTAATTAAATTTACTTGATTTGGACTTTAATGAACAAATGATTTTATGCAAAAGACTCATATAATATCTTGATTCAAATCACATGTCCAATATGTGTTTTTAAAATGAACTAATATTCATTGAGAGTCAAAAAGCTTCTAATAGGCCATTATTTTATTATTCAAAGCCCAAGTATTTTCTCCATGTGCTAAAATCTTTTTTTTTTCTATATTTTATTGTTTTGACGATGACTTTACTTGCAAGAGATGTCTATATGATTACATCTATAGCCTCACCTAAAGTTTTAAATTAAAATAAGCTTAGCTTGTAAATTATCTAGATAAAACAAAGCTAGCAAGAGTTGTGTTTTAACTTTTGGTCAACTCTTTTTTACTAAAGTCTTTTTCCCATGTGCTTAAATCTTTTTAAATTAAATGTTTTATTATTTTGATAATGACTTTACTTGCATAGGAAGCATATATGATAATATCTATAACCTTACCAAAAGTTTTAAATTGAAAAGGCTTAGTGCTTGTTTGGTATAGCAATTAAAATTTTCAATAATCAATTATAAGTCAAATAATTGATTATAACACTTTTTAAAGATATTTAGTATAACGTTTAGAATATTTCAACAATTAATTATAGGCAATAAAATCGATTATAAAAAGAGAAACATTCATATTTGTACTCATATTATTTTCATTTTTTTCTTCTTTTGTCATCATATTCCTAACTCTAATAATAACAACAAAATCTCTTCTTTTCTTTCTCTTCCTTTATTGTCATTCTTAGTAATTTAATGCTAAAAAGTGATTTTTTTCTATATATCATTAAAACAAGAATATATTATATGTAATCAATTATGAAAAAATGTTATATAATGAATCATTTAAAAATTAACTATTAATAATCAATTATCTTGATAATCAATATTCCATTACTATACCAAACAAGCCTTAGCTTGTAAATCCTTTGGCTAAAATAGAAGTTAGCAAGAGTTGGGTATTAACCTTTGGTCAAATTTTTCTCACTAAAATTTAAGGTTTACCAAAGGTTAATACAAAACTTGTAGACAACATATCTAAAAGGAGATTTGGCAATATCTATTTGGCCTCTTATAGGAGCCAAACTATATAATAGGTTTGTACTACTTTTGCCCACTTTTTCCTACTTTTTGATAGGATCCACTAGATAAATATTTCAAATATAGATAAAAGAGCAAGTGTGTCACTCTTTCACTATAACTTGTCAAAAGAGTGTGCAAGTCTCAAGAAAAGGTGGCTAAAGGTGTTTACTCATCCAAAACATTTTAACTTAACAATGGACATTGAAGTACAAAGAAGATCTCGTGTTGGAGACCAAATTGTCTCAAATTTTCCTATAAAAAGGCATCCCCAACTTAAAAGAATACACATAACTACATACTCTTCAATTTGCAAATACTCTTTCTAGTGCTTGTCAAGTTCTAAAATTCTCATACTCTTTGTGCTTACACTTGCAAATCTACACTCGTGTGTGTTCAAGTTATTGTTTGTAAATCTCTTTAAGAGGTATTGATAAAATCATTCCTTGTACTTTTGAGTTAGAGATTGAAAGAAAGAGGGTGTCTTTCTTAGGACATCTTGATAGATAGAGATTGAGAGAAAGAGGGAATTTTTCTTGGTAAGATCTTGATAGCTTAAGTTTAGCTTTATGAAAAAGCTTGGGTTAAGGCTCTGTTTCAAGCCAAATTTTGTAGGTTGGAAAGCTTTGACTCCAAGATGGTTCCTTCATAGAAAACATGTGAGATTTTGATATTTTGAAATATCTAAATGAAACAATATAATTCAAACAATAAAATATGTAAAGATTTCACTCCAGATGTTGTAAATTACATCAAAAGATGTAGTTATGGAACATGAAATTACAAGCATGGGAGTGAGAGAATTCCCAAAAGCTATTAAGACCAGTAGAGTATTAAATTGTGTAAAAATTCGTCATAAATAACATAGAGCATATTTTAATAAATTGAGTAGGTATTAGATTGAAAAAAAAAGATCCTCTTTTAATGCTTTAATGCATTATTTATGAGGACTATGAGTAGTTTTCTTTAAATAACCACTCATGAAAACTAGCTCATATAAAAATAGACATGTGATTTTAAAAAAATAATTTAAAATAAAAGTGACGAGATAATCACAAGGTAACTAGTCCTCATGTGCTTGACATGCGCATTTACTTCAGTTATATTTGTCAATTTCCTAATTTGTATCATTCCAACCAATTTGTTTTAACTCTGAGCATGCAATCGATTGATACCAAAATGGATGGCTAGCAGGTTCTTGTGAGAAGAACAAGTGAGATTGTTGTAAAAGGGATAGTTATAAGATTAAGTATTTGTAACTTATCTAAAACTAGCAGAATGCCTTATGTGATCTATGAGAGCATACGAAGAGAAGAGTAAATCGAAGATGGATATTCTTGTAGACAATTGAACCTTTATCAAAATGGTTTTGTCATTCTATATCTCCATTACGCTTTTACATTTCTTTACAAGCTTAATTTATGATTATATTCATTTGATTAACATCAATTGCATTTCTCTTATTGATTTGATTATACTTCAATATTTATGTAAAAAGGAAATTTTATTTTGAAGAAATTGATTTTCAATATTTTGCATAAAGTTTTATAAAGCTAGTTCACCTCTTTTTAGCCTATTAGCTCTATTAGAAACCATTTTTATTTAATATTTATTTAGTTTTTTTGTCATTTTAAAAAATTCAATTAATAGAAGTTTAACATTGATTTATTTTTTAAAATTAAGGCAAAAGTGAACCACATAAAAGTTAGGGATAAAATTGAAACCTGTGTGGAAGTTAAAGGATAAAAAGTACATTTTGACTAATGATTTTAAAGGAAATCCATTCCACTTTAGTTCATGGATTTTATGGACTAGACTAAAAAATTCATAATTTAAATAGACTCTAAAAAGTTGAATTCTAGTCCTTTTGAAAATGGATGGATTGGTTTGGATCCCAAACTCATTTGACAACTATGCAAACAAGTAAACATTCAGGGTTAGCCATGACATTTAAAGAGGAGCAATGTTAGTTCTTCCATTAAGTAGTGCAACAACAACCTAACACATCATAATAGATGGAATTTATTGGAATCAATTTAGAAATTATCTGAGAAACAAAAAATAAAATATTTAACATTAGTTTTTTTCCCCATACATAAGAAACAATTATAAGATTAAGTAGACAAACTTGGATCAACAAGAAAATGTGAGAGAAACAACAAAACAATATAAAGCAACACAAAACCTAAAAACCTAAAACACAATAGAGGAAAGACTCTTAGTATTTTAAACTTCATTTAATATCCAAAACCTTTATTAAATAACCATTTTAAAGATCCCTCGTATAAGTTACAAATATTTAAAATTCATAAGTGTAGAATTTGCAAAATATGTCTTGAAGGGATTTCGATAAATAATTTTATTTGATAATTTATAATTTTGTAGTGTATGGTTCAAGTGATTTGATTTATTCAATTATTTTAAAAAGTGTTATATATATATAATTGTCAAACTATTTGGATATGTTAGCTATTGTTGGAATTTAATAATTATATCACTTATTTTATTTTGAAATCTAAGTGTTACACTTTATTAAATGATGTTGCAGTTTTATCAAGTATATCTTAAAATAAATGCTATTGTATTTAAAGTGTTTCTCATTTATATAAATTATTTAATGAGTTTGAGATAAACTAAAGATTCGGTAATAATTGTTTTGGATAACATGTCAATTACTCTTTGTATATAGTTGTTTTAAATGCTTAAATATTATTATTTGTTTCAATTATTAAACAAACATCCGATTTACATTATGGCAAGAGTTGTAGCATAAGTTTTATTTTGAAACTCTAATTGGATTCTCACAAACCATGAAAGTAGATTCAATATTTGATTTTAATTACTTAGTAAATGGGTAGTTTAGCAGCAAAAAAAGTCTATGTTTTTTGTTTATTAGTAATGTTTTAAACCTTATTGAAATGGGTTTTAAGACATAAAAGTGCCTTATTTATTAAACTTTACTTAAATTATATTGGAACTTAATGTAAACTAATTAAGTCTAGTTCCATCTTTATAACTTAAAAAGGTTAATAAGATGATTTAATTAAAGTGGACTTTTTTTATGAGCATTAAATGTACCCTAACAAATTTTTGGTGCAAAATCATTTGTTTGAAAATAAAATAATACTATTATTTCTTTTCAAAAGATTTTTTATGTTAAAAAAAAAGGGAAGCCTTTAAACAGTTGTCCAGACCCCTTTCTTTTTCCTTGTTTCATACAACAACTAATTGGAGCTCATTAATAGGTTCACCAATGTCTAACAAAGACACCCTTCAAGCGTTCATCCTACGTTGCCCCGCTCTACTATCTAAGTTGCTAATACCACACCACTAAGGAAGTTTGTTGGACCTAGCATCTTCAGCCACAACTAGATAGCAACTCAAGAAAAGCTACTGCATTTTGGGCTTTGTAGCTTAGTTAGGAATGATGGATGTTTCAACTTAATTAGCTTAGGGAATGCCCCTTATCGGTAGGTAAATGTTCTCCTAATTCTAGTTTTGGCTAACATTGGCAATCCCTTAACAATTCAAGATGTTTAGTACTAACCTTAAACCTTAGTTGGTGAAATTTGATTTTTGTTCTTAAAATCCTTAACTACTTGTTGCGATTTTGGCAAAACATGAAGAGGGTTGATCAATTTCAACTAAATTTGGAGACTTTAGGTAAGTATCTTACAATTAGCCCTTAAATTGAAGGGCCCAAGTATAATTTGAGCAATGGTTAGTGAAGGATGCATTTAAATGGGTAGGAAATTCCTAATAAAGAATTGAGACTGATTTAGTATTAAACTTGTTAGATTAACAAGTGTTAGTGGAATTAACATTTAAATGGAAAACTTAACTTCAAGGAAGAGAGCAATCAAGGTGAGTAGATAGTTTATTTTTGCAATTTGATATATATATATATATATATATATATCACATTATGTATGAGTTGATTTTAATGGATTCCAATTATTGAAGCCTATTACTTTATTACTTCGATTGTTTTATAAATTCTTAAACTTTGAAGAAGTGAATGATTGAAATTATTAGATGTAGTATTAATATGTTATATTGGAAATCATGGTATATGTTTATGTGTATTAAAATGTTGAGTACTTGGTTATGAATTGATATTTGGAAACTTTGAGAATCAATTGATTTTGGCATTATTGAAATGTTTAACACTTGGTTTATGATTTGTATAAGTAAATTATGAATATATGTATTGCCTATGAAAAAAGTATGATAGTATTCATTGTGATTGTGTTTTTTTATAAAGAAAATGGGATCCTTAGGAAAATTTCTCTTGGAAACCCCCAAGTGCACTTGGAACAAGAAGAACATATGTGTATATGGCCATCTAAGATAATGAAGGGATAAGGGAGGTCGAATCGGTGGAAGGATAAGGTGAATGGTGATTACTCATGAAATTTCATATTAATTGATAGGTTACTTGAGAAAGTCATCTCGGATCCTAATTACAATGTGAACCAAGCACTTTTCTATGATGGGTATATGTTTTATATTTTAAAAGATAATTTTTACCTTGCTTGAAATGGTTTAAAGTTAAAAACATAGCTTTACTATACTCTTATATGAATGTTTTAGAATATTTACTCATGTCCTTGATAATTTTTATAAAAGTGTGCATCGTAGCTCTCGCTTTCTTTTTGATCCATTATGCATGTTGTTTAAGCTTAGTTTAAATTGTGATTTCTATTCTCCAAGCTAAAAATATGTTTAGTTTATGCATATTGTTTAACATAGTTTAAATTGTTAATTCTTTATTGATATTGCTTCTTAAACTTAGTTTAAACCATGACTTCTATGATTTATAATACAAGTATATTTTAGTTTGTAAATAGTAGAAATTTTCAAGTGTTAAAACTTTGGGAATGGACATGAGAATGAGTAAACAATCCATTCATTGAGTTCTTTGAAAACTCGCCATGTTTTTCTTAAAAACTTTATTTTTAGGTAATGAACTTGCATCATGACTACTAGTTAGAGATTGAAGACAATACCCCTAGAGAATATTTTGGCAATTAATACGTCGTACAGGTGCTAAGTGTCAAGTGTAATCATGTTGTGTCAAATTGTATTGTCTCGAGATTGGTAATGATATGTATAATCTAGATTGTATGTACATATGTTGGAAATGGCTAGTAGCCTTCCATTGTTCTATTGGTATTGAGCTCAATGACTTTGGTGTCCAAACAATAGAGGAGACTTTGTCAATTTTTTGTAAAATCTTTTGAAAATGTAACAAATATGTGTTTTGTGAAAAGTTTGAATAACTAGTTCTTTTAAGTCTCCTTAATGAAATGCCTTTTAATGTTTTCTTAATTCAATTGTGAAGTGTAAGGCTTATGGGAATTCACCTTTGGCTGAATTCTTTCATCATTTAAACTCCAAAACTGGGGTGTGACACTTCAACCATAAAATTCTAGTCTATGCCAAGTGATTAATCAAGATCTACCAAAGCAAACTTATATTTCTTGATATTTCTTGGAGGAGACATGGAAAATAAGGCCCATTTGTTATTTCTTAAAACTACAGGTGAGATCGGAACTAATTTTCCTAGATTGAGGGGCAAGAAATATCTCTTATATGAGAAAGTTTGTAGTGTATGCTTCCATGGGATTTGGGATATGTTACAGGTGAGATCCAGAGCCTTCTAAAAGGGCTGATAAAAGACTCAGATAGCTATAGAGCTTTAGCTCGCTGAGGTGTTAGAGGTGTGAAGCCTTAGCTCATGTGATCAGTAACCCTCCTTACGAGGGCTTATTCTAGCGAGAATGAGCTTGGCCTCAGAAGAAGACGCTAGCAACCTCCGAATAGAGGATTTGGTTCACCCAAGAATGACTTTCACCTAGAAATACCATAAATAGGAGACAAGCATACGGCATACTCGAGAGACAAGGGTCTCGTCCGCATAATGCAATCTGCAGCAGTTGAATTGTAAGATATATTTTGTCTTGTACAAACACGGCAGGATGTAACATATTTATAACTCATAAATTTACAATTGTAACCTCCTCTCCTCTATAAATAGAAGGAAGGAGATGAACATTGGGGGATTGAAGCCACCATACTGAAACTTTGTAAAAATACTTCCAGATTAATATATTATTGGGGACGTAGGGTCCAGTACTGCTTGAATTTGGCTTAAACATGTTAAAAAGGGTTCGTATTTCTTGTTGTTGTTCTTCTTTTTTGGGCCATTCTGTATTTGTCAACTAAGATTGAAACCAGATTGTAGCTTGAGCCCAAAAAAAGAACCTCCCCTATTGGCTGGATTCTGATAGAACCAAAATCCACCGTTAACATTTTGGCACCGTCTGTGGAGACTTATCTATAGTTTGGTTGATCTTTTATGCTCAGGCTCATCCTTTGTCCGGCTGTAATGGCCAAAGGAAAAGCTATCAGGAAGTCTCAGGCTGTCAGGAACCATTTGGAAGGTCATACAACGAGTTCTACCACCAGGACCGTTAATGGCTTACCCTTCTCTATTTGCCACCGACCTAGGTGGTGAAATGCAAGCTTGGCACCAGTGCCAAAAGGCATTGGAAAATACAGTAAAAGAAATAGTTGAAGCATTTAAGGTGTTGGCATAAGCACAAGCTCAGAATGTACAAAGACGAGCTGAAGTCGGTACACCCAAGAATGGTCACTGACAGTAACAAGCTAGAAGCTTGAACAGGGTCAACCAAGAGCGCATGTCAGATCATCACTCACGTGACTAGGAGAGTACGAAGAGTCACCAGCCTTCCAGTGAATGCCCAAAAGTGTTAGCTCACTGATGGAGGAGTTACTACAGAGCGTAAAACAACTAGAAGAACATTCTCAAGGTCGAAACACTCGGGGATGCCCCGAGGGACAATCCCCTCTTTCTAAGGAGATCGAGTTGGAACTTCTCTTGCATAAGTTTAAAGTTCCCATGGTTCCATTGTACAATGGGGATCGTGACCCATGTAGCCACGTGGATATGTTCAACATCCAAATGGACCTTCAGACAACTAACTCTCTAATCAAATGCTATGTCTTCCCAGCCATGTTAGGAAATGCACCTCGAGCTTGGTTCAGGAATCTCCTAACTCGCAACATCAGCAGCTGGGAGGAATGCTAAGAAAAATTTCTTAATTAGTACTAAGCACTGAGGAAACAACTCACGTCCCCTGCCATCTCGCTACAATCTTTTAGCATAAGCATGAGCCGCTAAAAGATTATATAGCCTAGTTTAAATGTGAGATCGACAATGTGGAAAGCCCATTCGATGAGGCCATTTTAATGGCCATATTAGCAGGGCTTTGCAAAGATGGCAAGTTATACAAACGTATATATAAATCCCCAGTCGCTGACCTGGGCAAATTTTATGGTCGAGCTGCCAAGTAAATCAGGTGAGAGGAGACTTTTGGTTCGAAAGAGTCCAAGCAAAAGGACAAGGCGAGCCTCTCTGCCCAAAGCAAGAAGAGGAATAATAAGGGTTGAGATGGCGATTCCAATAGTTAGCTTGCCAAGAAAGTCAGGAGTGAGCGACCTCTACATTCGGGCTGCCCTGACCATTATAACATCCTGTCGGATGCCCCAGATAGGATATTCACAGTGAAAAAAGGTAAAGAAGACTTTAGGACTCCCATTCCCTTGTGGACTCCTCACATAGGTATAAACATGAACAAGTTCTACGCCTACCACAATGAGGCAGGGCATAACACTTAGGATTGCTGAGTTCTCGGGATGCTATTGAGGATTTGATTAAGAGAGGGTACATGAAGGAGTACGTATTGTGGCTTGTAGCATAGCAACCTCCCCGGCCTCAAGGAGACCCTGAGTAGGAGCAGCCATGTGTAGTGAGCACCATATATTGAACCTGTAATATAATATGTGAAAATGGCCCACATTCCATATAGGCCAGTTTATAAAGATTCTCCTAGAAATTTTGGAAAATGTTTGATTTAGTTTTGAGATTTTGAAAAGTAAACACTTCATGAGCTAAGTCTCGAGTAATGATTAAGTGTAACATCACCAGTGAGTCATCACACTTTCGTGGCCTACTTCATGGTATCGTTTTCGTGCGATTGAGCATTCATAGCTTTCATGCAATCGAGTATTCGTAACTTTCATACGATCGAGCATTCATAGCTTTTATGCAACTTAAATCTCATGCATATGAGCCACTTTCTTAGCCACCGTGTGCGCGTAACGATCTTACTGCACATACAAGCCACTTTTTTAGCCACCATGTGTTGCTATCTTATCACACATATAAGCCACTTTTTTAGCCACCGCATGCACGCAGCAATCTTGTCACGCATACGAGCCACTTTCTTAGCCATCGTATGCGCACCACTATCAGTCATGCATACAAGCCACTTTCTTAGCCACTGTGTGCATGCAACTTAAGCTCGCGCATACGAGCCACTTTCTTAGCCACCATGTATTATGATCTTATCACACATGTGAGCCACTTTCTTAGCCAATACATGTGTGCAAGCTCCTGTATGCGAGCCACTTTCTTAGCCACCATATGTATGTAGCAATCTCATCATGTATACGAGCTACTTTTTTAGCCATTATATGCTCACCACTATCAGTCCTGCATACGAGCCACTTTTTTAGTCACCGTGTGCATGTAACTTAAAGCTTACGCATACGAGCCACTTTCTTAGCCATTGTGTGTTGCGATCTTATCACACATTCAAGCCATTTTCTTAGCCATTGAATATGTGCAAGCTCATGCATGCAAGTCACTTTCTTAGCCACCGCATGCACGTAGCGATCTCATCGTGCATATGAGCCACTTTCTTAGCCATCGTATGCATGCGATCAAAATTTTGTAGCTCTTATGTGATCAAAATTTCATAGCTCTCATGCAATCAAAATTTCATAGCTTGTATGTGACTAGATACCTTAGAGTTATGCAGCCTACTTATATATTGCTCACGTTCAATATGCTAAACTCAAACTTATTTTTCAATCAAAGAAGCATCACCGACTTGTTATTTAGTTATTTTTATGTGTAGAATTAACACTTATCATCTGAGAATTGCAAGACAAGCAATCAGGCACTCCAAGAAAAGAGAAGAAAATTTCATTCATTAAAAATCCTTAAACAAAGTATATTTACATAAGAAAGAGTCAAAATGCAAGTCAGAACAGGCTATATATAGTTCTCTTACGAGAAGGATTGGCACGCAAAAGGAAAACTTCCACTAATCAAAAGGCTGGCCACTAAGGGATAAGCCTATACCAATTGGAAGCTCGCCAACCTGCCTAAGTCCTCAACTTTCTTCTTCTAGTCCCCTTCCTTAGCAGCAAGCTCTTCCTCAACTTGATTCCCAGGGTTGAGAGAGTCCAAAAAAGCTCACCAGAGTGGATGAAAAAGAGAAACCTCATAATCGTGAGGTCATAATTCAAGATTGGTATGAGATCTCTCCACTTTATTAGAGAAATATTACCTCAGAAGCCTTCTATGCAACAGACCATACATGTCTCATAGGAAAAATCGATCACCGGAGGTATGGGGGGCTTGTCCAAAGTTTTCGTCAAATTTTTTTGCAGTAAGAAGGAAAGGCCTATACAGTCTTAAATAGAAGCAACTTTGATCCCATTGAGGGGTCCAGGAGAACTCCCAACCACCTTCAATAATGATCTCAGGAGAAAATGAGGCAGATATGTTCGTGATTATGGGACATGTGTAATAGAAGGAATGTTCTGGAGCAAATGAAATGGCATAACTAATAAAGGCTTTGACTGCATGGTGAAGTCTCAACTCCCAACCCGTGAAGCGAGCTGAGATTTGGGGGGCTTAATGTTATGGGTGAGATCTGGAGCCTCTTGAAAGGGCTGATAAAAGACCTGGATAGCTATGGAGCTTTAGCTCGCAAAGGTGTTAGAGGTGTGAAGCCTTAGCTCATATGATCAGCAACCCTCCTCACACGGGTTCGTTCCAACAAGAATAAGCTCGGTCTCAGAAGAAGACGCTAGCGACCTCTAAATAGAGGATCTGGTTCACCCAAGAACAACTTTCACCTAGAAATACCATAAATAGGAGACAAGTGTACAACATACTCGGGAGATAAGGGTCTTGTCTGCAGAATGCAATCTGCAGCAGCCGAATTGTAAGATACATTTTGTCTTATATGAACACGGCATGATGTAACATATTTATAACTTGTAAATTTGCGATTGTAACCTCCTCTCCTCTATAAATAGAATGAAAGAGATGAACATTGGGGGACTGAAGCCACCATACTAAAACTCTGTAAAAATACTTCCAAATCAATATATTACTGTGGACATAAGGTCTGGTATTGCCTAAACTTGGCTGAACCACGTTAAAAAGGGTTTGCATTTCTTATTGTTGTTGTTCTTCTTCTGGCCATTCTGTATTTGTTGATTGAGATTGAAACCAGATTGGAGCTTGAGTCCAAAAAAAAAATCAGTAATTGCTAAATTCTAATTCCATTGGTTACTCCTTGTCCATGGAAGACTTGTTGGATAGTCTAATAGGAGAATTGAGTGATGGCTGAACATGATGGCAACTAGAATGCCTTGTAGAAGATTGAAAATAGGAAGAACATCTTAAATCCTTGATCGAGTAATATTCATCTTTATCCTCTGTACATTGACTTTTGTAGTGTCTCGATTATCCACAATTTAAGCAAACTCACATAGTCTTCTCTTTTTTTAAATAAGGCTAAGACCAAGTTGCCTTGGCTAGTATAGACAAAAGCACCAAACATTGTGCTGAAAGTGATTTATCCTTCTATTGATTGAGATGACAAAATTAAGAGGAATTACCTACATCCTTTACAATTATTTTTAGCCCTTTCACTTGTTGCTGGAGGTTGAATTTAAAGTATTTTAACTACTTAATGTTATCTTTCAAATTTTAGTGGCATATATCAGCCCCTCGATCCTATTATACTTGGTGGAGCTATGCTCCTAAATCTTTAATTTGTTCTAACAAGCATCTATTACTGTTTTTTAACTCATAAATTTGATTTTGTAATTTTTTCACTTCCCCCTTAGCAACCTTGTAAGCTTTGAATTATGATGCATAAATAATTATGACATTGAATTTTTTAGCAATTAATATCTTAGGAATGTCTAAAAAAGAAAGAGTGCAACTATGCATCAATACAATCATTTTCAAATTCTTCCAAGTAACCATAAAAGATGCTTAACGATCACTTAGAGATGTCCAAATGGCAGAACTAGATGAAGAAGACATAATCGAGTCTTTATGTTCAAACCTTAGGGGACAAAGGTTGTTTTAGAGATTTCTTTCTTAGCAAAACCTCATTTGGTTCAAAAAAACCCCTTCATCAACCTAAGAAATTTATTCTCTCTTACCATATTGTCAAACCACAAAATCATAATTGAAAAATAAAGGATATATAATCCAATTCATATAGAAGATATAATGTTCTAACTCAAATGGTAAACTACTAGAACTGCTTCAAACCACAGCCACTAAAACCTAACGATATTGACAAAATCAAGATGTAGATGAAAATTCCTTTAAAATACTTGTTAAAACTTGAAAAAATCCAAATTATGCCATTGTAAACACTATTTTTCGACCACTGATGCCATCAGAAGTTGCTAAGGAAGCTAATGCACAGACCAAATGTCTCTCTAGTACAAAGTCATTGAGATATGAATGTTGATGCTAAAGAGTGTCTGTTGGCTTTCGAGCAGCAATGACAAGCGACCATCATTGTGATGACTATCAGTTGGTAGGTGAGCATTTGTTATTAGGCAAAAGGTTTTAAGAGAGTTGTATATTCAAAATTAGTTAAGGATCAAATAAGAGGTCAATCTTTATAAAATTAGGTCTTCAAGCTTTTTATAATAACTCAAAATTTTCATATGATCTACTTCGTTTCATTAACCATTCTGAAACAATAGCTTCATAGGTGTAGTTATAAGGGAACTGGGTTATAGTTCTTATTATTTAGATACCTCTAATTTTCCCTAAAAAAGAAGGTGTATGGGTTTTTTTTTTTTAATTTTATCATTATTATTATTATTAAATAGGAGGACTTTAGAATGGGAAGGGAATTGAAATTAGTCTATAATAGGGAGAAAAATCACTCAATAAGCTCTAATAGAAATCAAGCACAAAACTAACAACTTTTAACACTTAAAAGACATTAGTGATAATCACTAATAAAAATTCCCCAATATTTTTAAAAAGAAAAAAGTGTCCTAATTTCTAAAAGACACACACGATGTTTTGGATTTAAACCTAGAAACTAAAAAGGGAAAAGTTCCAAGACAATAATAGGTGCCACTCAATGCACTTTCAACCTTTGAAATAGATTAACTACTAGCTCTTGTCCATCATATGTTGACTCAACTTATCATATATCTATGCAATTATCAAATTCTATTGTTTTATTTGGGTAAAGGGTAGAGGGGGAAGGAAACAAAACAAAAATTAACCTAAACATCAGTGCTCCAAAAAATGCAATATTACAACAATTTGTTATTTTGTCAATGTTAAAAACTGTGAATGATAGGTAATGACTTTAACAATTGATCAAATCCTAAATGGTCATAGAGTCTAATTATGATATGTTTTCGATATTGGATCTTGTAGTTTAGTGAAAAAGTGGAGAAAAGTTGGAAAAGGTGTTTAGAAGGAGAAACGATAAAAAAATCTAAAATTTATCCTCATTTTCTTAAAAGCAAAGGGTATGTCTTCAATCCATGTCTTCAATGGTACAATGACACTTATTAATATTTTTGAAACTTTCTCTTTTGTTATTTGAATTCAAACTCAAAACTTCACATGTGTGTTAAATGATATCACTCCTTCTATTACTAAAAAAATAATTATGTGCACAATTTTATGCACAGACTTTTTTCATAATTTTTTTTTCTAATATAGGGTGAAATACATTGACCTCCCCTTAGGTTTGACCTAATTATATTTGACACCCCTCATTTTTCAATATTATAAGCTAACCTTCCTTAAAGATAAATGATGAAAATGTCATGAACTTTATTTTTTAATATCTCATCCTACCCTTTTTGCAAAATATTGGAAGAAGTTATGTAGAATTAGAAGAAAATTTAAAAACAAAGAATGGAATAATATGTAAGAGAAAAATAAGAATTTTTTTAAAAAATAAGATCTTTTTTTGAAAATAAAAAATAATATACACAATATCAAGGAAGCAATAAAACTTGAAAAATAAGAAAGATCATGAAAAATAAATGGGAAGGCATTAATGTAATGGGAAGAGAATTCATACATTTTGACCGCAATGTTTGTCTTCTTCCTCGCTACTACTTCAATGTTCCACTCTCAATTCTTCAAACTTGAAAACCTTATTCTTATTTGTGTTCTTAATCTTAAATTAAAGAGTAAATTTGTACATAAAATTTTAAAGGTAGTATCTTTTAATTTAATGAGACCACATCATAGAACATGTCACACTTAAAAGCTAGGTTTTGTTAGCTAATTATCTTTATGAGAGGTTAGTGCATAATATTGAAAAACAAGGGGTGTTGAGGGTAATTAGACAAAACCTCAGGAAAGGTCAATGTAATTTGTCTTATAATATATTATAGTTGTGATTTGCAATACAAATGCTATTGTCATCATATATTTGTAAATTTATTAAAAATATTTCAATTATTTATGTTACCGAAAGAATATATTTGCAACTTTATCAAAAGATTGCTTCCAAATTGAAAAGAAAATTGAGTGTCCTAGAAAAAAAAATGGAAATTGAGTATACTACTAATATGATTTTTACATTCACAAGTCTATACAAATTGTTTAGATAACTCTATTTTCAAGTGATTTGTTGGAACTTGTTCTTTATCAATTATATTATCCAAAGAAAGTATAACATAACAAGGTGAGCATACAATTTAATAAATTAATATTATATTATATTATATTATCCAATCTTTTAACTCAATTCTTATGTGAGTATTTTTTTTTTTACAGAAATAAGAAGAAAGGAAAGAAAACAAATAATTAATTTTGTGTGCGTGTGAAATATTTAGTGTCCTATATAAATTATTTAAAAATTCATATTGTCTCCATAAATTTGTGATTTTTTTTGTATGTTAAATGATTAATTTGTTTTCACCCTTTATTTCCATTAATCTCCAAAGTGTAAGACTTTATCAATCGCGAATGGGTTATATCCATCAGTCACATTTATTGTGAAGGTAACAAAGCAGCAGGTTTCTTGGGGAACTTAGGCCACTCTTTTGATTTAGGATTTCATGTTCTTCAATGCCCTCCTCTAAGGCTTGGTCAAATCTTAGGGGATGATGTTATAGGAGTTTCTCTCCCAGAAAGCTATTTGGTGTAACTTATGTTTCTCTCTACCTTTTTTTTTTTTTGGCTTTTTTGTTTCCTATTCTATCAAAGAAAAAAGTCTTAAGAGGCAAATTTGACATTGGGATGGTTAGATTTGTATTTCTTTTTTCTGTAATATTACGTAAGTTAAATTAAACCTTTAGTAGTTTGTTTCAATTTATAATTTCTTCTTTATACATTTTCCCTTATAATTAAGTTCTTAAATTTATTTTTATTTGTGATTAACTTTGTACGCATTAATTTAGAGATTTTTGTATGTAATTATCTGATAAGATATCAAGTGATACAACAATAAAGAGCCACTAATTCGGATATCAAATTGTTGTAGTTTAAAGAAAATATCCAAATAAATAATATGATCAAATTCACTATAATTGAAAATATGAATGATTGAAATTACGATTTTAATTTTCTTAATATTTTCATGATTGAGGTTTTATGTTTTTCTTTTTTCTTTTTTTGGTCATAATGTAACTATGTAAATTGACAAATATTTATTTTATTGGATAATTGCACATGAAAATCTCCAAATTGATTACAATAAGGAGTTATTACAAATGAAAATCTTTAATCACCTACCAAAAAAAATGTAAATGCCTCAAGAGTAGGTTTTCATCTTTTTTTTTTTAATATTATATCTCTTAAAAAAAGTGGTAATGTCATTACTTTCTCGTAATATTAAGAGAAAAATACATTGATCTCTTTTGAAATGTATGGAAATTATATGAACCTCACATCTGGTTTGAAATCCTACACTTCACCCTTAATTAAGCATATTCTATTAAGTCAAAAGTTGGATGTATGAGCCAAATAATGTTTAATTACTATGTTGCCCCTAAAATAAGAGCAACCGTTGGTGGAGCTTGTTAGAATTTTGTAGGGGTGGCAATTCTGATTCATATATCAGGTTTGTGTCATATCAAAGAATACTAACAAGCAAAATAAGCTTAACCCAAAACTGACCCCAATAATAACTATGTTATATATTAAATATATTGATATAGGTTAACCCGTCCAACCTATCTAATAATTTCAATTAGCAAAATTTATATTATAAATTTGTTTATTAAATTTAATTCCTTATTATGTTGCACTAAAAGTATTTTAATCATTGATTAGATACCTTATTAAGTTTTTATTGCCATTTTATTGGTACTATAATTTTTTTATATATATAATTATTTATAACTTATTTATTAATTATTTCTCAAATAATATTATTAAAATTTTAGTATCTTCAATGGATTAATGTGTTAACCCATTTAATTTTGAGCAAACCCTAACCTGATCTATTTATTTTTTGTATTAAACAGATGGACTTGTTTACAACTCAAACCCGTATAACTCAAACTTGAAATCTTGTAAACTATCTCATGTTTGTGTCAGATTTGTGTTGTGTTAAAAATTGCTACCTCTAGAATTTTATGTGGCCAAACATAAGTCAATTAATTAATTTATGGACTCGAATCATTAAATATCAAATTATGTAAAGTGTTATGCCAAGCCCATAGGTTGATCTTATTATTATTAGGTCTTGTGATGGCACTTGAATTTGTGTGAATGTTTGTTTTTATGGACTTTGTTCCTAGGGTTTTTAATGATAGGCCAGACAACCTAGTTTGTCCCACTACAGAAAGGTCCCAAGTTTCACTCTATATGTACTTGTAGTTGCCTTATTCAAATCAAAATTTCTCTACATATCAAGGAATTTGATTTGTGCACCTTCTTTCTCTCATTTTTTTTTATCTATTTTCTCTATATTCCTTTCTTTCAGGTGATTCATAATCTAATTCACATTCAGGTATAGTACTCAATTACACTCTTAATCATATTAATAATTATTTGTGTATATATACTATAAAATATGGTTAGATCTCTTATTGTTATGGCTCAGAATATTTTATGATAATTTTAACAATGGTATTAGAGTCTAATAATCATGTTTTATAATTGTATATTATTTTCTATTAATGTATTTGTATTGTTCATAAATTTAAGAGAGGTTATGAGATTTTTTTTCAAAAAAATTTGTATCTTACAAAACATATTAATTTGTAATTTTAATTTAAATGATTTTCTATTATAAATTGATAAATTTCACACAAATCCATTGATACTTATGTGGATGAATTTTTTGTGTTTTAAGATGAGATTACAAATTCAAGTGCTCTTGGTTTTCCAAAAAAAAAAACTAAGCTTTCAAATTTGAATAATATAAGAGAAAATTAATCAAATTAATTTGTGGTTTTATTTCAGAACATTGGATTGAACAAAACCACAAATCAATTTGAACAAAAACGGGCTAGAAATCAGATTTTGAATGGTTTTTTTGAGACGAAAATGGACCTATATTGGTTTGAATACTTCTTAACAAATTTGGATTGGTTTTTTCAATTTTTTGTTCAAATTGACAAGTGGGTATGTCTTCAATTGGTGATAGGAAGAAAACCCATAAATTAATTTGTGGAAAAATGGGTTAGCATTGCATGAAATCAAACTAGGTTGCAAATCGAGAATTGCAACTCGTTTACCAGTGACACAGGTGAAGAAGGCAATGTTTGACATTGCTGCCGTGTGGTCTTGCATTTTAAATGTGCATATGCGGTTTCCTTTCTGTCTCTATTTCACCTAATGGCTAAAAGCTTTTGTCATTATTTTAACATATTATTATCTATTTTTTTTCTTTATCTTCTAAAAGACAATTGGTTTGACAATTTTATCTTTCTATGCAATGATGGACAATTTTTCTTAATCATAATATTTCATATTGTTTTAATCATATTTGTGAAATAATAGAGCTAATCCCAAGGTTATTTTTGCTTTGCCTTTCATTGTTTGTTTTAATGAGATGGCCATGTTAATTATTTTAGCATGAAATATCTTAGACATGATTCTCATATATTATTAAACCAAATATATTTGCTCTTAAAGGGACATTGTTGGCTTATTGAAACAAATCTTGAGTTAAAGGTGTATGAAAGTCATGTTATGTGACCAATTTTTTGTTGCACAAATTATGCCGTGTTTTGTGTGATTGAGAGTGTATGGATTTAAGCCTAACCACAAAGTATTATGGAAATTACATTGTTTGTTATGTACATGTTTTGAGCAAGTAATAAAATATAAAATATAAATATTTTACATTATGATTTGATGCAATGAAATAATTGCATGAAATTTTTTTTGAGAAATCACTACTATAGAAATACATTTACATGTTAGTTTTTTCACACACATTGGTTTAAGATTGACGTCTACCAGAGTAATGTGGTAGATTAGAACAATGTATGTTGATTTTTAAACTAACATGTAAAAAGGGAAACAACATCAATCTTCAAATATAAAACAAACGTCTTTTTGTTTGAAAAATTTTTTACATATCGATTTTTTATAAATAATTGATGTCTTTTTTTTACTAAAATATTAATTTTTATCACCAATTGATATCTTTTTTCAACCACCAAAGATTTTGAATGTAATAAAAAATGAAGTCTTTTCTTGTACCACTAAAAATGTTGATTTTTTTAAAAATTTAAACTAACATGTTTAACGGATTTCCCTTAAAAAAATCCTAATACTAGCTATATATATTTACAAAAACCTGCTACTAGCTAACTATATTTTTACAAAAATCGATTATTATTTATATTTTTGCATAAACAATCATCAAATCAAAATATACAATCATCTAATACAATCCTAATTTTAGCACTTCAAAAATTTTATTGAATCAATAAAAAATTGAAGATATTACAAAACTAAGTTAAAATTAAGACATGTCATTTTAATAATAAGTATATACATAATAATCATTTTATTTACTTTCTGGCTAAATTTCCTCAATTGTACTTTTCCTTCAGTTAAACCTTCTTCTGTAACGTAATTTCCAATATTGTTTAGAGTTTTAGGTAAGAAATATTTCAAGTATTGCTATGCCTATCCATATAAGTTTGTTGATTGTGGATTTCGGTTCGGTCCAAATTGAGCCAACTTGAAGAGTTCTTAAGGACTCCAGTTGTAATCTGATTGAACAAGTGAAGGATGAGGAGATGGAGAGGAAGAGCAGCAAGGATGTAGAAGGATTTTTAACATGGTTCAATTTAAACCAGGTAATACTGATTCCTATATCTACAGTATTATTTTATTGTTCTGGTGAAATTCTGATAGTTACAGTACATGAATTCAAAATTTTTTATAGTGATATCCCTTCTCTTATTTATAGAGATTGAGAGGTTACAAATGTAAATTTATAAGTTGTATTTCTGTTATATCAAATAATAAATATACAAGATAGCTTAGACTACTGCAAATCAGCTTTTGCAGGTTACTTTCTATGGGTGGGCCCTACAAGCTGCTTTTTGTAGATTGGCCCTATAAACTTAGTTTTAAAGGATGCCCGCTTCAGGTTTACCCTCAGCGAGCCCTTAACTGGGTGGGATGCCATATTTTACGAGCTATGAATCTTGATCTAGGGTCGTTACTGGCCTTCGGTCGATGAGATCAATCTCACGAGCTCATTTTTGGCAATGCGAACTTGCTCAAGATGAATCGTTGAACATATGAGCTGGGACTCATTCCTTCATGAGCTAGGGCTTTTGCCTTATCCCATGCTTTTGTAGCTAGTAATCTGATAATCTTAACTCTTTTTTCATTTGGACTTTTGCTGGGCCTTTGCCAACCCATTTTGTGTAGAACCAGAAAAAAAGCACAATATTGACCCCTAACTCTCAGCTCGTTTTGTAAGCTGGGAGTTGTAGCTTGCTGGCAAAGGCTTCACTTGTGGATTACCATATAGTCAAAGTCTCTATAGTTAGCTTGTCATTTCATCTACTCCAGGTTATACCTTCTACTATATGTGCTTTATTGCCATTGGCATGTCAGCCTCGTTCTTTCCCAAGGCATTTAATGAGAGAGAGCGGTTGGATTTCTTCTGAACTTTTTAGTGAGATCAGGTTGGTCTATTTAAGGCATGAGAAGTTCTTATTCCTTCTTCACTAAGTGATCTGATAGGTGCCTTAGATAAGCCCCACATATTTTTGATGGTGTGCCTTTCTGGTGAGGTGTGTATGGTCTATCGTATAGGAAGTCTTTATGAGCAATCCTTCTTCGTGGATTTTGAAAGATCTTGCATAGATATTGGATTATTTCCTCACAATTATGCTGTGGGGTTCAGATTTTCTAGCGATATTCCACTGTTTGTCAATCCAAGTGGGATAAATAAGCTGGAAAGGAACCTTTAGCTAAGGAGGATGACAAGAAGATTAAGAGCAAGCATGCCCGTTGGTCTTCCTACCGGTTAGAGTTCTTATCCAAGAAGCTAGTCTTATTTTCAGAATGTAGTTGTTGTAGGCTTGCTCTGATTTGTGTTTTGAACCTTCTAATGTAAATTTTCCTCATTGAGTGAGGCTTTTAATGAATGAATTTTTACTTTATGATTCTTGCATGTTGCATTGAATATTCTGCATATCACAAATGATAATATAAACTCCTGCAAATCACAGTGAAATGAAATATTCAAGTAACCAGTCGATCATGCTTCTTGGTGAGTAATGAGTCTGGGCATTAGAGTGCCTTAGTGATAAGTAATATATAAGTAGCTCGCATGAAAGCTGCACCTAGTAGTAAGTCACATGCGAGCTATGAACAATAGGTCACATGAGAGTAGTGAGCAATAGGTCACATGAGAGCTACAATTTGCAAGCTGCGCCATAGCAATCTCGTTGCTCAGTGGGCGTTATGAGTTTGACTTTGCCAACAATCTTATTACTCAGTGGAATAACAATCTCGTTACTTAGTGGAACAACAATCTCGTTGCTCAATCCTATAGCAATCTCACTACTTAATAGAATAACAATCTTGTTGCTCAGATCCATAGCAGTCTTGTTTCTTAGTGAAACAGTAATCCCGTTGCTTAGTTCTACAACAATCTCGTTGCTCAATGAAATAGCAATCCCGTTGCTCAGTTCCACAGCAACCTCATTGCTCAGGTAGGAGATGAATGACTCTACCAATAATCTTGTTGCTTAGGTAGGAAACAAGTTTATTCTTGGTGCCTCTACGCCTTAGTGAGCTTATAGCTTTAGCTAGAATGAGTTTATTTTAGCACCTCTACGCCTCAGCTAACGAGCTGGAAATGAACTTAGCGCGCAAGGTGCCTCAGCTTAAATGCTGGCAATGAAATCGAGCCTAACTTTGTCGACACAGAATAACTTTCTTCTTATATAACATTTTGCTAAAAATTAGCAAACAGAAGGATCCAAAGGGCTTTATTAGCCTTTGGATAACATTACAGTATTAAAATATGGTCTTAACCAAAGGGTCTTGTTTGCGATTAGCGATCCGCTAGGGCTGTTGAGGCTGTTACTCGGAGGGTTGGACCATATAATCTTGTAAGTGACCTCTCTTGATAAGGTCTTCTATGGTATCCTTAAGTGCCTGACATTCTAAGGTGTTATACCCGACCTCGTTGTGATAGGCATAGAACTTGCTTGTGTCTTTGAACTTACTGAGGGCCATCAAGGGTTTGGGTTTCCTAAAATCTTCCCCATTTCTTTCTATGGTGAAGATCCTATCTTGAGTATCAAATAGGATGCTATAGCTTTCATGGCAACCTCGATACTGAGGTTGCTCGATTCTCGCCTTCTTTGCAAGCTAGATATTAAAGTCAATTTTTTGACTGTCATCGCTCCTCTTAGCTATTCGTTACGTCCTCTTGCTTGGACTTCATGCCAAAGGTTTCATCCCACTTGATCTGTTTAGCTACTTATTCATAAAATCTAGCTAGATCTCTTACCAGGGACTTGTACAGGCTTTTATATAACTTTTCATCTTTATGGAGTCTCATTGAGATAGTCATCAAGATATTTTCCTCTGAGGGATTTTCTACAAAATTGGCCTTGTGCTTGAATCTGATTATATAATCCTTCAGCGATTTGTGTTTACACTGAAAGATAATCACGAGGTGGCAAGGAGGTGCAAGTTGCCTTTTCAAAGCTTAGTACTGATTGATAAATTTCTTTTGGCACTCTTCCCAGCTAGTAACGCAGTGAGCTGGGAGGCTTCTAAATCATGCTCGAGGTATGCCTCCTAATGTAGCTCGAAAGATGTGGCATTTGACCAGAGGATCAATTGTTTAAAGATCCATCTGAACATTGAACATGTCCAGATGATCGCATGGGTCACTGTTTCTGTCATCCAGGGGGATCGCAGGAACTTTAAACCTGTGAGGGAAAGGCTACGTTTCAATTTCTTTAGAGAACGATAAGCTACCCTCGTCGCGAGCTTGATCATCTTGAGCTTGAGGGTGCTCTTCTAGTCGCTTTGGCCTCTTGAACAATTCTTTTATCTCTAAATCATGAGAGAATCAACCTAAAGTATCTCTGTGGATGGACCTATTTGAGCTTTTAGCTCGATGCAAGCCCCTAGGTTGTTGACTATCGTAACTCTCACGCATTTAGTGAGCTCTTGATCTCGCTCGCTGATTCGTGGAGTGAGCTGAGTTAAAGCACCGATGTGTCTACCCAGCGAACTTTTCCTTTTAAGCTCTTTCATATAGCTGTTGAAGTTGCGCAACAATCTTGGCCTATTTTTGGGTGCCCAGGGCTTGTGCTCGCATCAATAGTTTAACTACATTTGCCAACTCTCTTACTGTGTTCTTAAACATTTGCTAGAGTTGGTGACTTGTCTATACCTTGTCAGTTCCGGGAGTTATAGTGGACTGGCAATGAGCTTTGGGGGTAAACCAACAGTGGTGCTAGCAGCGAGAGCATTTACCGGCTGATCAACTAGAGCATTTGAGCTTCTAATGGCTCCTTCTTTAGCCATACAGTCAGAAAGAAGATCAACTAAGATGCAGATGAGTCCCTATAGACAGTGCCAAAATGTTGACCGTGAATTTTGATTTGGTCCAAATCCAGCCAACTTGAAGAGTTTTTAAGGACTCAAGCTGCAATCCGGTTGAACAAGTGAAGGATGAGGAGGTGGAGAGAAAGAGTAGCAATGATGCAGAAGGATTTTTAACATGGTTTGGCTAAAATCGGGCAACACCAGTCCCTACATCCACAATATTATTTTATTATTCTAATGAAATTCTGGTAGAGTTACAGTACACGAATTCAAAATTTTTTTACAGTGATCTCCCTCCTCTTATTTATAGAGGCTGGGCGGTTACAAATGTAAATTTACAAGTTGTATTTCTATTACATAAAATAATAAATGTATAAGATAGCTTAGATTACTGCAAATCAGCTTCTGTAGGTTACTTTTATGGATGGGCCCTACAAGTTACCTCTTATAGATTAACCCTATGAACTTGGTCCAAGAGGGTGCCTACTTTAGGTTTACCTTTGGTGAGCCCTTAACTGGGCAGGATGTCACATCCTACGAGCTGGGAATCCTGATCTAGGGTTGTTGCTGGCCTTTGGTTAGTAAGATCAATCTCATGAGCTCGCTTTTGGCAATGCGAGCTCATGTAGGATGAATCGTTGAACACACGAGCCAAGACTTGTTCTTTTGTGAGCTGGGGCTTCTGCCATGTCCCACACTCTTTTAGCTAGCAATTTGATAATCTTAGTTTTTTTTTTCATTTAGACTTATCTACTACTGGGCTTTTGCCAGTCCATTTCATGTAGAACCAGAAAGCACCCACAACAAAGTCCAAGCTGTATTTTTATATATACAATTCAAGTAAGAATAAACACATAATATATCAAGTATATACATCTAAATTAAAAATTATATATAGTTGCCTACAGATACAATAAACATAATCAATTACCTAAAAGAAATTTCAAGTCTTGTGTCCTTTAATGCAAACAAACACAAAATCAAACAATATTATAATCAACCCATCTTAATTTTAATATATACAAAATCAAGTACAAACATGTAAACTAAAAATTATATAATTACTAATAACATAATTAATTACCTTTGATTTTTCTTAATTTTTTTCTTTAGGAGGAGTTTCAACCCACATTCAATAAACCTAAAAGATAGATTTTTATTTTATTTTATGAAATTAGAAAAATGATATATATATATATATATATTTCATATAAACAAACCAATATTGAAGAGGCTATACATATTGTATCTTATTATCATATGACTGAATTCCTTCCTGAGATAATTCTTGCTCCACTAAAATCAAATAATTTTATTATCAAACTATCTTAATTAATCATCAGGTATAATTAAGCATCTAAACTAAAAATTATATAGTTAGTTTCCTATATACACTAAACACATAATATATTAAGTATGAGCATTCAAACTTAAAATCATATAGTTGCTAGTAAACACAATTAATTACCTTCAATTTTTCTTAATTTTTTCATCTAGGAGGATCTTTAACTCATATTCCTTCACCATGATCAGCTCACACGTAGAATTTCTCTAAATTGCCTTTATCATTCAACCAAGATAGTTTTGAAGGGAAAGAAGGGGTCTTATTAATATCATTACTTATCTTTTCTTTATTCCCATCACTAGCAATCTGTCTTTTCCCTTGAAGAACTACATACTACTTCTTATCAGTCGGGTTTGTGATATAAAAAAATCTATTTTGCTTTGGATGCCATTATAAATAGTTCCCCATTATGACTCTCCCTATTAAGATTCACCAATGTGAACCTTAACTCATTGACTCAGATGCCATTGTTATACTCAACCCATTTACATCGAAACACATGTAGTTAAGCTCCTATATGTCTTTAATAAGCTTGTAATATGACATGTATATAGGATTTTTGTCTTTAGAATTAAAACATGCATTAACTGAGCCACCAAAGTAACCCCATTATTTTACATAATGCTCCTATCATTCTATCCCTTTATGTAAAAAGGAATGCCTATTGATGTCATATCCATGATAACATAAGACCTCCATACAAGGCCCATGGGCTAACCATCTTATAGTTTTAGAAACATCATTTGCTATTTATGCCAATAAAAAGCAAACTTGATTCTAGAACTAAGTGATAAAGGAGTAATGGTGTTTAGCTTGTACATACTTTTCATTCTTTCCATGATTATGCTTTCTTATAAGGGTCATATGCTTATCCAAGTAAGGGTTCAATTCTTCATTATTATACAAGATGTAAAAGTGTGCTTATAACTATTAGTCTGGATAAGTGCCCTAGGGCCAATTTGATTGGACCCTATTGCATATATGACTATACATTCTGTGGATTTGGATATTAAAGGTTGTATATTCATCTTATATTGCATTCATTGTGCATTGCATACTTAAGAT
>JANHAO010001589.1:0-32271 GCA_026873985.1 Saraca asoca
TTTGAATATAACTCAATTAATAAACAAACAAAGATTGTATATAAAGTCTCCAACGAGATAAGGGAAAGATCTGATTTAAATTTCGTATTTTATTTTGCCTACCACTTTTTAAATCTCTATATTGTTTGAGGGACCTGACAGGGAGAAATATGGATTTTGAGAGATTATGCATGCTTGTGCTTACTTAATTAAAATTATGCGTGATTTGAAAGATAGCTATTAGGTTTAAAGGGAATTTAAATGAGTTCTTATATGATATATGTTGAATGTTACCTTGATTATTATTTAATCTTAAAATCGTTTGTCATCATAAAAAAGAGGAAGTTTTTTTTTTTAGCTCCTATTTCTAAAGATTTATAATCTATTGTTATGATTGCAAATATTTTGGATGAGTTTATTGTGTTCTAATTATATTGAATCATTCCTGGAAAGCCTTGGATTTATTGATAAAAATTTAGTATAGGCTTAAAATTAGTAAAGTGTAAAGGTTAAAATTTTATTTGAATTTAGCTCAAAAATTTGAACTTCATTTTAGAAGTATTGCCTCAAGAACATCATAAGATTTTTTGAATTATTTTTCCAAAAGCATTCCCATATGTTCTTAAATGTTTTATCAAATTTTTATACTTAGAATTATGCTTTTAGGTTGAAATAATTATTTTGAAAATATTTTAAATGAGTTAGAAAGATTTTATTTCAAAACAAACATTAAAAAAAAATTATGGCCATACAATTTGAATAAGTCCATTTTAAACTAAGCCCATGATTTGAATCATAGCTTCTGGACTCAGATAGAAAGTTTGAAATATAAGGCAATTTGAATTATAAGTTTGAATTGTTTTTGCGATTTGAATCGCAACTGTTTAGAAATTGTCTGAAAGTCTGAAATATGAGGAAATTTAAATCAGAATTTGAACTATATATGTGTGATTTGAATCGTAAGTCTTTGAACCTAAGTAGTTGACCCTTCGTGTTTATGATCATGATTTGAATCGCAATTTCAAAATTTGATCTCACAATTCCGATCGCAATCTGAATTGCAAATTTAAATTTGGCACCATGATTTTGATCATGATTCAAATTAGTTAGGTAAAAATTTGAATTAACGGCCGTTTCACCATCAATGCTACTCTCTTACTATAAATACTCATTTTTCACATTTTCCTTGTATGAAATCCTAATACCTCTGAAGTAAATACTACCTATTTCATTTGTACTTCATCTTTTTATTTGATTTCTTAATTTTGAACTAGATTTGAGTGACTCTAAACCTCTAGAGCTTCAATTTGTAATATGAACTTTTGAGTTCTTATGATTTATTTCTTTTCATCTCAAAATTTCTGGTATTTTAGGAATAGCCAACCCTAGGTTAGCAAGAGTGTGAGAGCTCTTGTGTTTTCTTCTTTAAATGAGATTTTCTCAAAGGGTTTTACAATTGTAAGGGTTATAATTGCTGTAAAGATTTCTCCTTATACCTAGTTCAAACTTGGGGGGACAAATCTTAATGGATTCAAGCTTGATTTAAGATTAGAAGTGGATATACACCTTAGAAATAGTTTTTCAAGGGGAACTATTATAAATTTGTGTTTAAATCTCTCTATCCATACTTTCTTACTTTCTACTCCTTAAATTTCTATACTTTATATTGTTGATTTTCATTGTTGTTTATATTGAAGTTATGTTGTTGATATTGTGAATGATGATTTGCTAAAAATATTGTGTGAAGTTGTTTATCATTTATTTCTGAGTAATAAAATTTTATAATATTTAAAAAGAGGATTTTGAAAAATCCTAAAACCAATATATCCTTCTTAGTCAAATCATGACTATAGATAAATCATTAGATATTAGGGACGATCAAGAAAAGCCAAACCAACTTTAACCAATCGATCAACTTCAAAAATGGTCAATTAAAGTTGGTTAAGATTTGATTAAGGATTTAGAACAAGTAAAAAAAATGAGATTAAAATTAAATCTCAATTAATCATGGGTCAGATGGCCTTAACAACAATTAATTGAACTCGATCGATGGATGGAATAAAACTATGTCATTTTATCACTTACAAAATTAAATCATTCAATTAACTGACTAGAATCACTTACAACCAAGTTGAATTTTACACTGCATCAAGTTGATTTTTCCCACTCAATCAATCAACCAAAACCATTTACAGTTGACTAAAACCAATGTCTACGATTAAGGTCAGTTATAAGTGTAATTTCCATCGGATTCGCATTAAAATATTAAGCCAACGATTAGAGTCGATCAATGTTGATAGTGAAAATTGGTACGCCCAAACTCTATCAGCCAAGAAAGTTCTTGAAACCACAAACTGTAATTCAGGTTGATATGATGATGAGAGTGAAGGAGGAAAAGTAAGAATACGGAGAGGACAACAAGAGTTTTAACGTAGTTCAGCTAAAGTCGATTGTTGACTCCTACGTCCACGGTAGTGTTATTTCTAAAAATAAGTTTACAGAGTATGATATTTTTACAGAGATCATATAAGTTAGTTTTCTCTGTTTAAATTACTTTTTCTAGGTCTAAAATTGACCTTTCTTAGTCTGGATATTTCTAAGGATTCCCTCCTCTTATACAATTATCTCATCCCCTATTTACCCTTATTTATAGTTGTAGAAGTGTTACAGTTGTAATCCAAAAAAGAAAAGAATAATAATAAATTAATTATAAATAGACTCCTACAAGTTGACCATGCAAGTTGGTCCGTTTTCGGATTTAACCAAAGTGTGCTTTCTAAAATATGGCTGAGGTGGCATGCTTCAATCGACAAGCTGGAGCTTGTTATCAATCGACTTGAAACTTCTGCCTTGGCTTTTGTGTTGCATCTTGTGATCATGGCTAACGATACGATGTTTTTGTTGAGCAACCTCAATTTTTAGGCAAGCTAGGCCTTTTTCAGTTGGACTCGTTTGTTGGACTTTTATCAATTCATTTGTATAGATCCAAAAATATTTACAGTAATCAATATAAAAAATAATTAACCATCCTTAATCGATTAGTGCCCTCCCTTGCTTAGATATGTTATAATGACAAAAGATTTTAAATTCAAATTTATTTGTTCTGAATGTATTTAAAAAAAAGATAAAATATATTAAATAAATAATAAAGATAAACTTTTGTGATTTTTTTTTAATTCAGTTATACTATTTCAATGATCTATCGATTTTTCTCTTGTATAATCCCTAGAAAAAATTGGAGTCATATCTTTTGTTCAAAGTTGTGATACTGCTACATTAAAAAAAAAATATGATAATTGATTTATTGTTTTTGGTCAAATGGGAAAGGGGTTGTGGCGGACAAATTTTTGTAGTCACGGAAACTGAAAAAGATGACCGTGACAAGTTGGGGCTTGCTCAAACTAGTTTGTAGTTTCGAAGTCGCTTATAGTTTTCAGATTATCGGGTTTTATTTCTTATAATTTTATTAAATTTATAATTTTATTTTATATAATTTTATTCTAAATTAAAATTAATTATAATTAAATTTTTATTATTAATTAATGTTAAATTTAATTAAATTTATATATTAATATTTTATTTTTATTAATTTTTTATATTTATTTCATCAAGATTTATTATATAAAAATTTATTTTTATTATTTTGTAAGAAAAAAAATTATGTATTAATAAAAATTTAAAGATTATATATATTTTTGATAAAAATGATAAAAAAATAAATTGAATCAGATTTTAGATTAATTTATATTATTTAAATTTAATATAAATTAATAATAAAAATTTAAGTATAAATTATTTTAAATATAATTATATATAAAATAAAATTATAAGGTTAAAAATTAATACCCTTGCTAACCAATTTTTTTGAATTAAATTGGTGGTGTGAGTAGGGGGGCGTGTAGGTGGTATCATCAGGCAAGCCTTTACCCTCTCCTTCATTATCGTTGCGTACAGCCTATCGGCTGTTTCTGAAATCTTTGGAATATTCGTATTTCTCCTCCGATTCGTATGCTTTGTTAACAAAATCGCAAATTTTCTGTTGTATTGGCCGAATCGAAGCGATTTTTTGTTCCTTGATTGAGACCCGATATGTACAACGGAATAGGGTTACAGACCCCAAGAGGTTCTGGTACTAATGGATACATTCAGAGCAACAAGTTTTTCGTGAAGGCTAAGACCAACAAAGTTGCTGAAAACACCAAGGGTTTTGAGGCAGATCAGGGTACTGCGGGTGTTACTAGGAAGCCCAACAAAGAGATCCTTGAACATGACCGCAAACGTCAGATTCAGCTCAAGTTGGTTATCCTTGAAGACAAACTCAGTGATCAAGGTTACACTGACACTGAGATCGCTGAGAAACTCGATGAGGCTCGCAAGAACTTAGAAGCTGCTGCTGCTGCTGAGGAAACTGATGGACCCGTACCTGTATCAGCTGCAGAGAAGAAGTAATTTCTGTGTCATGTCTTAAATCATTTATGTTTCCATGTCTATTTGATATATTGTTTTGTTTCTATTGAACGCATTAACTCACTTTGGTTTGCTTGTTGATTATAAGCAAATTTTCCTGCTAATTTTTTCTATCTAATATGATTTTTGTTGCTTTGAACCGTGTGGTCAATAGTCAAGTTTTGTCTGGTTGGTTGCTGTAAGTTGGTCTGGAAGCATGCGTACAACATGGGGCAGGGTTTATTAGGAAGAGGGGTTTATACTCTCCTTCTGGACTTTTGTATTTTGACTGTTTATTAGTTTTTAAGTTGGAGATATTACTGCAGCTTTTCAAACAAGGGTTTCAGTTTATATACTGGTCTAGCATTATATGTTGATTTGTTGCCTTATATCTTCTGATTGGTGTACTTGACTAAAATTTTTTGCGCTTTTCAGAGTTTCTGATACACAGACCCACCAAATTGCTGCTAGAAAGGAAAGGCAGATGGGTACATTAAAAGCTGCTCTTGGCATAATTTCTGAAGTCAATGAAGATGCAGAAGCAACTGATGATGGACCTAGTAATGGTCGAAAAGATGGTTTGAATGGGGATGGCAAGCATAATATGAAACATGAGCATGCCTTTTTGGACAGAGATTTCAGTAGGAAGAAACGCATAATTGAAGATCAGAAAGTTGAAAATGGTTATAAGAATGTTGGCAAAGACTCAAGGCACCAGAAGAAGGGTGAAAATCAAAAGAGAAAGCATGAGGATGATTTGACTGATTCTGATAGCAGTTTGGCAGATGGGAAGGGAGGTAGAAGGAAGCACAGAAAAGGAAATGAGAGTAGTGATGAATATGATTCTGGCAGTGATGCTGACAGGACGCTCAAGGTGTCAAAGAAACACAAGACATCTAAACAAAGGAATAAAGGCAGAGTAGGGGAGAGTGATGATGAACATGATTCCGATAATGATTCTAAGAGGAAGCTCAAGGCTTCAAAGAAACACAAGACATCTAAGCAGCGCCAGAAAGACAGGCTAGGGAAGAGTGATGATGAATACGAATCTGATAGTACTTCTGAGAGGAAGCTCAAGGCTTCAAAGAACCGTAAGACCTCTAAGCAGCACAAAAAAGGCGGGGTGGGTGATGGTGATGATTCTGATTCCGATGGTAGCAATGCTGCAAGAAAAAAGAAAGATAAGAAGGTCCAAAAATTTCATAGGAGGCATGACTCAGATGATGATTCTGAGAGGAAGCTCATGAATGACAAGGCCTCTAAGCAGCACAAAAAAGGCAGGGTGGGTGATAGTGATGATTCTGCTTCTGCTTCTGATTCTGATGGTAGCAATGCTGCAAGAAAAAGGAAAGATAAGAAATTTCAAAAACCTCATTGGAGGCATGACTCAGATGATGATTCTGATCATAATGAAGGGTTTTCCAAGCATAGAGCTCAAGCAGGGAAGAATCATACAGGGATGAGAAAACGTCATGATTCTGAGGAGGAATTTGATGGTGATAGTGAGGATGAGAAGATAAAAATTAGACATGAGGAACAGCAGCACAAGAAGAGGCATGACTCTGATCATGACCACAAGAATAGTAGACTTGAGAAGCAACCACAAAAAAGGAGGCAAGACTCTGATGACATGGACTCAGATAGGGACTATGGTAAAGGTGGTTTGGAACCTATCTGGGGAGATAAAGTGGGGTCATACTCGTCAACTGATGTTAGTGATGATAGTGGCAGTGACAGCGATTCAGACAGCAGTTCTAGTGATCGTAGAAATGAAATAACAAGAATTATTGAGCCTGTTGGAAGAAAAACAAACAAAACTGTGGAGGAAGCTAATGACAAAGGTGGGCGAGGTAAAGGATATGATATGAAAGAGAATAAATTTACATTTGATGCCAGAGGGGATGATATGGAAAAAGGGAAGTGTGGCTCTAATGTTGATGATGGATTGGACTCGTTGAGAAAATCATATCAGAAGGATATGTACAACCATGGGAGAGAGTTTATTGATAGATCAAACAGTAGAAGTCAGGAAATCGCTAGGAGCAAGAGGAAGCTTGATGAAGACAGGGATGGGGAAAGAGGGGCCAAACGGGATGTGGATCATAGGAAAACTGGAAAAATTGATTCCGACTCAAAATCTATAATCTACCAGCACATGAATGATAGGGAGAGAGATAATTCTTCAAAGTCAGTCAGGCGTGATAAGCATTATGGTGAAACTGTTGAGCAGAGAGGCAGATATTATGGTAGGGGCAGTGATTCACGTTTTAGTGGCCGAATTGATGAAGATGATGAGGATCTTGAAGCAACAAAGCGCAGAAGGAATGATGCTGATCATAGAGAAAGAAAGAACAGAAGTGATGATAATCGTGGTGAAAGGAAGAATGTGAGGGATGAGAATGATAGCAAGAGAAAGCACAGAAGGGATGAGAATGATAGTAGATATCGAAGGCACAAACAAACTGAAGAGCGGCATTATGGTAGAAAACATGATAGGGAGGTGGATGAAATGTTGGAAAATAAAGGATACAGGGATGATCGTAGGGATTACTCCAAGAGGGCAAAATACTATGATTCACGTTCAAGTGAAAGAAAGAGGCATGAAGGTGATAAACATGATGAAATGCGGTCCAAGCATTGAGAGAATATTTTTGCTGCTTTCTACTCAAATATGCTAGTACATGTGAGTTCCTTTATTTGTCATATATGCTTGCTTCTTAACTCATGGTACTTCTAAATTATTTTGAAATACTTTGTGTTTGTTTTGGTTTTCTAGAATAAAATCAATTACAGATGTTGTATGTATTCAAGAGTTACTGCTATCTAATGAATATTAGCAAAGTTAGCTTGATTTTCTATTGCAACCTCGGATACAAATTGAAGAATGTGAAAAGCACCTCAGAGGGATACGGGTGAAATATGAATAGGGATTTCCTCAATTTTCTGAAGAAATTTAGTATGAATTTAGGAAAGATATGATACAGAATATTTTTTATATTGAAATGATAGGGTCTCTGTAAGAACCTGGGCTCGGTAGAAGAAATTGTGTATCTTGCATAAATCTATCTGTTCAATATTTTATTATTGTTATTATTATTATTATTTAGAAATTGAGGGATCCAAATCTGTGAAACATGCATCTGATACTCTGGCATAATTACAAGAACAAACGATTTGGAGTGCAGCTCGATGTACCACATGCTTGAGGTCGCTTTAACGGTTTTGGGAGCAGTTTGGCTTTAGAACTATTTGTCCTTCCAAGCTTAAGGTTTTCCGTGGAGAGGAATAATAAAGGATGACTTTCTGTACTCGAGAGATTCATTACGTTGTATCTTATTCCATGTTTTGATCGATTCCTACCTTTGCTTTATTTTGAGGTTGTGAAAACAGGTGTAGACAACGAATATGTTTCAGAAAGAAAAAAGAAAAAAAAAAATCGTTTTATGGGTTGTTTTTCAATTGTTTTCTTGCTTTCAAGCCTATTAAACGGAATCTAGCAGTAACCATTGACCTAGAAGAGGCCCGAGCTTGTCAACCAAGGCTTGCATCATTTTGCTCGTAGTCACATGAAATTATGCACGCAAGTTGTGTATACCCTGAATTCATATACCATTTCCAAGTAATAACAAGTATGAAGCTTAGTCTTGTTAGTTGATCTCAATTTGACTGGCAGGTCATTTTGAATCCAAGTCAGAAAAATGTACCAATATAAAGACGATAGTTGCATATTATACTCCGATTCACGGAACCTAATCAATATGGGTCATCATCAAGAAATTTTCCTCTTATCAGGAAATTTCCTATAAGTCTTAGAATGTAAATAATATATTAATAATACATTATTTCATCACTCTACGATAAAATATTTATATATTAAATTTTAATAAAAATTTAATAGAGTTTTATCTGTTTTTCGTATATCTGGTCTCAAGGCCTATATAACAATACAAGGATTATACATCCATCACAATCTGTATAATAACATAATGAAATATAATGGCTCAAATTATATAACCTATATTTTATGAGGCATCTAATAATCATACATAGTACATGCATATACAATCCTATCAACTGTCATTGATTTTTTATACCATTTATATACATTTATTTTCCATATGAATGATTCACTCGATCCAAGAGCAGATCCCATATCAATGTAGGGTGGAGGAACAGTAAAAGAATCCTGGGACTCTAAAAAAAATATAGAAAAGAAAGGGATGAATTTTATGAAAATTTAGTGAGCAAACAATCCTATGATTATTCAAAAATCTCGTTTAAAAATTATGCTCAAAAGTGTATATATAATATTATAGCCGTAAAGATATGCTTACCCATTTTGCAGCTATAATCTTAATATACATTTAAAAATTATAATTCAATAAGAAAATCAAGTAATTGAAATCATAATATTCAATAACATAATAATAAGTATCAAAATATGCTACGGTAAAAAATATACTCATCATACGTAATATGAAAGAAAATCAATAAAGATTTATCAATGCTCAATATGGCAAAATAAATAATTGCAATCCTAAAGGGAACCACCCCAATATAGTCATGATCTAACCAACACGTCTGTCGGTCTAATACACATGCGAATATTCATGTATTTGCAGCCCTGTTACACATACAAATACTCATGTGTCCGCAACCCTGTTACGCATGCGAACATTTATATATTTGCAACCCAATTGTATTACTCTATCATAATCCAGTCATAAGAGCACTCGCGGGTTTCCAATAAATTTTTCAGTGAATCCAATATTTCAAATTAATTAATTCAATATATCAGGTAGCATAAATCTCCAAACAACCTTTTTATATTGCAATATATATAAAAGTCTTTGTTTGCGTAGGCAACACTTATTAAAACATATCTGAGCTTGTTAAAGCATTGTCATATCCATTTATCACATAGAAAAATAGAATCACCAATTCTAATAATATAAGGCGAGATGAAAATGCATAATTTTTATCACGGCAAACCATTTCATGTATACATATAACATGTAAATATACTTTCAAAATCACTTTAATATATAGGGAAATCCCGTTATATAAAAAGGATTAATAATATTCCATATAATAAAATTATTTTGTATTTACAAATGAGATTATTAAGTGAGGAGTATTGTTCACTCACCTTAGACTCTCCTTAGGAAGCTAGGTTAGCTAAAGCTCCAAAAATTTGTCGTTGGCGTGCTCAATTCTTCCTTGAAAATATCTCTAGAGTTGATGAACAACAACATTATAGCATACCTCAACTTTAAGGGTTAAGGTTTCAGGTAAGGACTTCTTAAAAATTTAATGTAAACTTCCTATAAAATAAATGTTTTATTTTAGGATTATTCACCACTCTCCAAAGTGCCGGTGGGGAGCTCAGTATCAGCTAGGTCAACGCCAGTGAGCTTATTTGGCTGTTGACCAAACTATTGAAAAAAGAGGGAAAAGAGAGTTGCTGGCCGTATGGACGAAAGATGAGGCGTCGGAGAAGGAAGATCATCAGAAAAGTAAAAAGGAAGAAAGAGAGGTACCAAACTGGAAAGGAATGGTTGGCCAGAAAACACATCGAGGAGGAAGCTTCGGCCAAGGCTCACCCAAAGAGGAGGAACAACCATTGAGTCGAACTGTGGGTGGGAAGATGCTAGAGAAGGGAGAGGAGGTGGCTAGCAACTGGAGGTGGCTAGCAACTGGAAGTGGCTAGATCAAAAAGAAGAAGCTTGCCGAAGGATGCACTATAGCAAGGGAAGGAAGCTTCGGGAACACATTGAAGGAAGTAGCCTGGGAAATTATATATATAAAACAAAATGGGAAAATTTACACTGTGACCCATTGATCTTTCATTGTCTTCAAAAAGGTCCTTATAGAAAAATAGAAATTACAATCCGACTCCAATGAAATTTTAAACTTTTTCACTTTGGTCTCTCAATAACTTTTCTTTTTCTTTTTCTTATTTTTTTTAAGGTTTTACATTGCAGTTTTCATCAACAGATAAAAGCATAAATCAAAGGGATGAACCAAGTTCAAAGTTGATTCTGACCTAAACTTTTCAATAAGGACTTTAATTTTTTTTTTCATGAAAGGATTTTACCTTTTGTAGTTAATTATCAATGGCTATAAAGCTGATGACTATATTATTAAGAGATGATGTGTCGAGCATATTTTTATATTTCGTTAAATTTAAAACTTCAATGATAAAATTGAGCTTCAAAGTTATATCATTTTCTACATTACAAATTAAGAAATATATGCTTGAATTGTGATCAAAACATGATTAAACAAAAACTATATTTAAAAATTGTTTTATACCAGAAAATTGATTAAAGAAAAACTAAATTTCAGGATTATATTTATAATATTTAGTCATCCATTGTTTTTCTCTTAGTTTATGTGGTTAAGTTTTTTATTAACTAAAATAGAAAGATGATAATTAAGAAATATTTATAGAATTTTGAATTGACGACATTTTATAATTTATTCTAATTAAAATTTGCTTATTATTTGAGTATAAAATAGTTTATTTTATGTAATTAAATTAAGAGCAATTAGATAAAACTCTTAAATATGTAAATAACAATCCAATCAGAAGTAAAAATTTATGCTTGAGACATTACATCTCAATAATCTAGTCACCATTAGTTCTAAAAAATAGTCCTGAATTGATACTTGGAAAGTTCATTCCGTTGAGTTTGATGTAAGGGTTGACGTCCTTTAAACTTCATTCTCGTTAACCCGTTTGGGACTGAATAGTGCACAGAGCAAATGATCACCCGCTTCTTTAAGGAGCGGTGTATGCGACTCTTAAGAAATACTAGCGTATGAGCATACAGAATATAGGTAGCATCATTCAGAGAATTCATCAAATAAGATCAATATGGCCGAGATATTCACAAATCCAAAATTTGCCATTATCTTGGCTTGACAGGACAAACAGCATTCAAAACTAAATAACCATCTGGCCGGGGGATATACATGTTTATATTATCTAATCAAACTAGTTCTTTTCTCACAAAATATACAAAGATCCTGATGCCACGAAGCATGCAGACATCCATTAGTAACATCTGTACGGACAATACGCCAAAGCCGGTGTGCTGATATAAATGAAAATTAATCAAAATTTGACACTCGACCAGCCATGCAGCAACTTCAGGTTTCCCAAAATGCCAACCAGTAATATGATACAGCACTCGTGCATATTTACATGGCCTGATGGCTATCTGACTTAGGTTATATAGATAATGACCCAGATGATCAAGCTTAGAGTCCTGGTCAAGAAAAACAGCAAAAATTAAGGGGAAAAAAAATAGATTAGAAGGAATAAACAATTAGCAACACTCAAAGGAGATCAACTGATTAAACATCAGACATGCTAGTAATTTTAGCCCAACAATGACAACCAAATCAAACTCACATTGAAGTTTATAAACACAGCAACTAGAAGCCAGGCGATAAAGGATTAGAACAAACCTCAAAATGGTGATTCCATGATTCTGATATTTACACCATCTTAAAAACGTAACACAACATTATATCAACTGCACAGGTGCACCTTCTACACAAGCTGTGATGACACATTTGCAGTCAAAAGTGTTCCACGAAACCCTTCCTCAGTATGCTGGGTATCCATCTTCTCACTACAAAGCTCATCTGGACAATGCAATCAATGATGGAATATACAAGTGGGCAAAGAAGATAGTTAATTACATATATATATATATATTTTTTAAAAATGACAGTGCAAAATGGTCTACAATTAGCCTCAATCCCAGTCTTCTTTATTCTTTTTTTTTTTTTTTTCCAGATAAAAGCCAGTCTTCCTTATTCTTGTTTCCATCCATTATTTCATTAGGATTTGAATTGGAGAGTATTCAATAAGGAGGTCAAAGAACATTGCAGGCTTGTAATTGTAAGCATATGCTAATATATGTACTTTTATGATGGATTAATTAAATAATACCCATTACTTTTAGCTCACGATAAAAAGTTTTTTATTTTAATTTAACAAAAATAAAAAGTTATCAAACTATTCTAGAAGTAGTCGTCAAAGTCTAAACTATTTGGCAGATCAAAAGTCAATGAGCTAACATGTCGATGAACAATCAACTAATGGTAAATCCAGCATTAATAGCCTACCAGCAATATCCCGATTTTCATGTATCTCAGAGTCCCTGACTATAATTTGATCTCCAGCAAATATGTTTACATCTGCAAGGGTAGTATATTCATCATCAATATCAATTGTCTTGTCACCTTTTTGTAGTATCTGATTTTCCTTGACAACCTGGAAGGACAACTATGAGTAATTAGATTCATAAAAAAAAAATATAAAGGAATTTAAGCCATAACATTAATAACCAACTATTTTAATGTGTTTCACATAGAAGAGCATTAGATATTATTATAAAAATGAAATAAAAAATCCCATACATGACTTCCAAAATCCAAACATTCTGTTTAGCACAGTATTCTCCATGAAATTTGTCTAATCTATCTAAATCAATTTTCTTCACCCAGCATTAAGTATATACACTTCAAAGTTCACACTGTTCCAGAGGCCTCATATTACCCGTATTTCACCTGAGTTTGGATTGCTAGTGCTGAAGCTTAACACAACTTTGTACTATTTGCAAGAGTAGAAACTGTGGCACCATTCAAAGAAGTACTTTGACCTAGAATCTTGAGCTATTAAGACCCAAACATGGTTTTTGCAAGTCTAGGTAACAGGAATAACAAAAGGCTGGATCATAAGCCTAAGTGTTTGACAAACTTCTCAGCCTCATGACTGGATCTTTTTTTACACATTTTTAGAAAACCAACATCTAAATTTGCATAAAAAATGCATACATCAAACATTCATTGAAAGATTGTAGAAATAAAAGAGTTATACTTCCAATATATTATAGCCATGTGTTTCTCTCCGTGGCTTACCCCAAAGGATTCCCATATCATCATTTTTAGCTGGTACAATGTTGTTGTAGCAGAAACTTTTAGACTAATTGAACTCCCATTTTTAGTCTTACGAGAGCGCTTAGATACCCGGCGATCTGTTTCAAGGGAACCCTTTGAAGCCTCTAAGATTGATCTGGGTACTTCCTTTCCACGCACAAGAATCACACACAAGTCCTCATTGCAATAATTAAGTTTTTGCATCAACTCACAACTTTTTCTTTCACCAATGCAACTTTCACAAATCTGCAAATAACAAAAACAACAGTTTCAAATAAAATTGCCACAAGAACATTATGATAAATCACAACAACAAAACACAAATTGATCATAATGTTTGTCTGGGAGAAAATACAGGATAGTGGTCCAGATTACAATATGCTCTTAAGCCAAATGACAATAACTTAAAGCTTCAATTGAACTATCAATTCAAGCACAATAATTTGTCAGCCAAGTCACATTCACAAAACAGGCAGCAGATTTGTGAAGATGCAATTGCATTCATTCAGGAACACAGACTATGAAAGAATTAAAATTAAGACAATCAGGCACAGGTCCTTTCCTGTAAAATACAACTACAAGTACACGTTTACAAAGCTGCGAAAGTAAAATACCAGATTCGATTTTTATGTCTGATATATGTATGAGTATTCAATGCTTTCAATTTGAAATTCCAAGAAAACAAGGAACAAGAATGAGGGTGAAGGCCTGCAACATAGCACAGCCAACAAATAAGGCATAGTTCCAGATTACCTCAGGACAAGTCTTAATCACAATCTGTCTATTTCCAATGTCATTATTCACTTTATCACTAGTAATCAACTGATCCTCACATATTGGCATCTCTTCACAGGACCCGGTCAAATCATTCTCTGAATCAACAATATTCTCTATTGTTGCAGATATCCCTTTTGCCTCAGTACCACCCCACTCTTCACAGAAGCACTTCCAGTCATTATCGGGTATGATTGTTAGGCCACCGAGCTAAAATCCACAAAATATACAGAATAAGACTGTTGTGATTCTAACATAGCACAAAAATACACTAAACTTCCCCTTTGATTTACTTAATTATGAATTTATTATATGTGAAAAGGAAGAGGGGAATAGGGGAGAGAAAGCAAAGGGACATTGGGAACTTGCAATTTAATTTAAAAGAAAAAAATCAATAACCATTCAAATCAGATAATTTAGTTTTTTTACAGTGCAAAATGACAACATACCATGCAAGTCCATCCACTGCACAACACTAACGTCCAATCTATTAATTGTATTTTTAATAACTTACAGAAGATTCTCTCTGGATAATAGTGCCACGTCTGAAAACCAGTTCTGGAGGCCTTTCAATGAGTCTTGAGTGCTGCAATAAAACAAGCATTCAACAATACATTATGAAAATTTGAAAGGTTAATGGCTAAAGATTAAAGTAGATGACAACGTCATCAAAATGCAGATTCAGTGACATTTTTAATCCAACAGTTAAAATTTACAATCAAAGTCCCTAACTGATGTTGGATAGGACACTTTTGCATGATAAACCACTACCAAATCTAAGTTTTCTTTCCTTTCTAATTAATTGTTCTCATTCTACAAATTGAATCACTCTAGTTTAACAGAACACTGATCAAATTTATACTTCATACTTACTAGAGGAAGCCAAATGCAATCCCTGAAGCAAAATGCAAAATATAAAAGAACAACAAGGTGAAGTACCAATATACCTTTTCACACATCAATGAGTCAATTACCCCGTCTAAAGTATCAGGTTTGTCTGAATGCTTGGCAGATGACGTAACATAACTCCTCCATTTTGAAATCCATGAAGAAGGAACCACGAAATACTTGCAATGCAAAGAGAGTGGCATACTTTTAGCATGCATTAGTTTCTCATGATTCTGACGTTGTCTTTGTTTCTCTGATCTGCAGCAAAAATACACATCACTATAAAATTCACATATATCAGTTTCATATTACTGGCAATGTTCACGTGAAATGACCTTAGAGAATCCTCCATGCATGCCACTTCAGACAATTCATCACTGCATTGAGAACACTGTTTGGAGTCTGAAGGAAATGTAGGACAACCAGTAGGATCATCAGGTTTTACAGAAACAGCATCTTCATATAAGAACTGCCAAAAATGCTCAGGAACAAGCACACGCTTAGCACCAGCAGCTTGCTCAGGCATAAGTTGTCCATGTGGACAACTAATTGGCACTGTTGGTCCAGCATCCGCTTCAGACGGAGCATCAAGGACTTTTCTTTTCCACCACTGTTGCAACCTAACACCCCACCCCACCCCACCCCCAAAAACAAAATTAGCATCATAATGCACTGAGAGTAGCAGGTTGAGATAACAGCCTATGCTACCATGATTATGAAGCCATTATGTTAATGTTGAAGTGATGAAAATAACAGCCAACGCTCCCCACCCCAGGTTCCCCTTTACTCTGTCGGGTTCACAGAAGTGATGAGAAAAGATTCGCAATCATACCATGGTCTGGATATGTAATACTTTCCATCCGGACAGTTCCCATCAAGAATGTCCCGTGCAAGTTGCTTCAGTGATTCCCTCTGGTCCCTATAGGTGTCAGCAGACACCACAGTGCGAGCCCCATCAATAAGACAATCCCAGCAGCAGTCACTATGGGACAATGTTGGGCCCCCACTATACTGAGATTTACAAGCAAATAAAGGACGCATTACTCAGACATCAGCAACAATTACATAGTTAATAGCAAAAAAGGGAACAAGAACGTGCAGACACAAAAAAATAAGGGAGTATAAGAAACAGATTATTATAGATACAAAATTAAACCAAAAACAATTATCAGCTTATAACTTTTTCTGTACACTGCATTTATCTCATATAAACAATGGACTCAGAAGCTATTTGATAAGGCACTAATTACTTGAAAGGTTTCTCCATAATCCCTGCTTATGACAACAGTATCCTTGCAGGCAACCCCAGCATAAAAAACAAGATAAGCTTGGTGCTTTACGATGCAAGCAATCCAATCCATCATCTACTTCCAAAAGCTAGCCTATACAACACTATCATCTCTCTTTCTTCCACCGATAGAACACTATATCATCTCTCTTTCTTCCACCGATAGAACACTATATCATCCCTCTTTTTTCCCTTGAGAAAAATCCTCTTTTCATCTCTCTCAACAGTACCACCCAAAAAACTATTTGGAATAGAATGAATTACTTAGTTCCTTACTAATCCTGTAATCTAATTTATCCTTATTTCAGAAGCATGATTTGGGTGTTGCAAAGTTATCTGCTAAACTGGCACCTAATGCATTATAACACGAGTAGATGATTAAAGGGAAAGCAGGTGCGCCCATGTAAATCATAGCAGATGAAAATACAAAGTTACCTTAGATAACAACTTATCCCATGCTTTGGCAGACAATCGCTTCATTGAGGTAACCTTTGATGCAGGGACTTTCCCATGTGAGCATTGGATGGATGTGTTGTCAATAGAACTGCATAGAAGTTACAAATGAAGTTCCTTAAAAGCTAATTCAATGCAGAGAGAATTCAATCTACACTGCAAAAGACAAAAAATCATTGACATGTTCATAACCAACACAAAAAGGTTTGCACTAACATTGGAGTAAGATTGTCAGCCCACTGGCGAAGCCAGTCACTGGAAATCCAATAAAATGGTTGCTCGTGTGGTGGAACTGGAGCTTCAGACAGAATAGATCGAACTTCCTGTCTCCTCTCAGTAATAAGACTCGATTCTAACTCCTTTTTACGGTTGTACTTTTCACAGGCATCAATATACGAGGCATTCATATTTTGAATCTCTTCACACAGATGAGATGGCAGGTGAGCATATCCTTGTGTAACAACTGCATCACATTCTCTTCCCTTATGGTTAGCAGCACACACCATGCCCCCATTTTCACTAACATTTCTGCGACGCCTAAGATTATACATCAGCATGTACGCATCACTAGATGAAAATGTCTCCACAGCATTAGATTGTGAAGATGGAGAATGGATGGAATCTAAACCATTTCCATTGCTGAGAGCTGTCCTTGCTTCAGTGCAATGAGAAGGAACCTGATCCGTCTTGACGGATTTAGTACTAGAGCTTGAAGATCCTTCACCAAATGGATGACAGCCTAAGTTAGTGACATGCTCATCATCAAATTCCCACCATTGACTAGTATTTTCGTCCTTGATATGAGCTATGTAATGGCCACTATTAACAGCAGTTCCCTTGTGAATTAGAACAGCAGACAAGTCGTATACTAATTCCCACTGAGGGGGATCAGACAATCTGTACTGCATGTCAAGTACAGCAGGAAAAGAAAATGCAGAAGTAATTTTCTTCTTTGTTGTAGTCTGACACAAGGGATACACTTATCAGCAAACAAAACGTAATAGAGAAAGGTATTAAGAAACCATATAATAAAACAATGGAATACGCATGTGACTCACAATAATAGGTAAAATGAAATCATTATTGAAAAACAATACCTTTGGAAGGAAGACACAACGCTTAAGTTGAAAATTGAGCACATCAGGTAAAGTACGAAGCTTGATACTTCGAGTAGCATCAACTCTTGTTTTACATGACTCACAAAAATATTGATTATCTCCATGAAGCTCTTCAATGGTGAGGTAATCATCTAGGCTCTCATCTAAACTTCTCAATCCCTTGACATTCAACTCTAGCTCATAGAAGTCTTCCATTTTAGAAGAAGCTTCAGAGTCTTTTCCACATTGTGAGCACCTAGATAAAAAATTGCAACAAAAATAGCAAACACAAGTCACAAATACATCCAAAATCAAAGTAGAGAGTATATAAGAGAACAATTTGACATCATTAGATCATTAATTGCCATAGTTCTTATTAGATATGAAAGATTAATTTGAAAATCAAGTTCATACATTGTATGTAACTAACGAACAATTTTTGAAGAATGCAATGGCCAAGTTAATAGATATTATCACCAGGGTCTTAATTTATTAAACAAAAACACTATCCCACAAATAGCAAGAAGTTAATTAAGCAGGACAGAGCGAGAGAGATTCAACAAAAATCCACAAACAACCACCTCACTCTATCTAGTAGGCAGCCAAAAAAATTTTGACAAGGAAAGAGACAAATCACTACATAGGTTGGGCAGAACCAAAAAATTGTTATAAACATCAGAAAAATAAAAATTAAAAGGAAAGAAAACATCCAGGATTATGTCGGTAGTTGTTCTTCCAAGTTTCAGTTATGCAATTGACAGTTTAGCTTTATCACGTAAAAGGAAAGAACACATCTGGGATTATGTCAGTAGTTGTTCTTCCAAGTTTCAATTATGCAATTGACAGTTTAGCTTTATCACATAGAAAATTATAATATTTGAGTTCTAAAACCTTGCCTTAAATTATCAAGCTACCAACAGGGATATTGACTATATGATTAGCTTTCGTCATATAAAGTGTGACAATCTATAACTAGTTCCAATCCCTTACAACTTCTCAGTTTTGTGATGGATTTCATATCTTGCACATTTTTTTCTCATCAAACCACAACAGTGTAAGATATATCAAAAATGACAAGAGAAGTGATCACATCAAAATTCACGGACACACCCAGAAGAATAACAAATCTGCACAACAGAAAAACAATAATCATAATGCAAAAAATGGGAGAAAACATGCATCAAGAAATCACAGTCTCAAATCATTGAAGACATTCCAAAGGAAATCTTACGTTGTCACATGAGACACACTTCCCCGAAAAAGATCTTGGACTATAGTTCTTGCCTTGGCAACTTTGGATTGGCTCAGACAACGCTCGAGCAATGACAAAAGCAATGTCAGAAACTCATGGCTATCCTGCTGAACTCCATTATCTAACTCTAGTGTTTTTACAAATGGAGATGAATCTATAAAAGCCATTTTACTAACACACAACTGCACAAACAGCCGAGCCAATTGATCTAACACTGGCTCTTGTTGTAAAACATCTGGCTCAACAGAAAATATGCCTTCCCGGAAAGATTTATTCATGTATAAGCACTGGAGTATACTGTTGGCATAGCATGTTGCCCCAAGATTTGTCAGACCAGCAGGCGAATCAGCAGAAGCCCGATGATCCTTGGTTGGGTCAGGGCCAAGACTTTCAACAATATCAGACATTTTCTGCCATAAGCCAGACTTCCGAGCTCCATTAGAAGGTGGAATCAATGCACAGAAACAATTTGGATTATCTTTGGTGTTAACACGACAGCCTGAACAGACTGGCTTCCAAACCATATACAGTTGATTTATATCATCATCAGTTACCACACCTGTTTGGTGAATTTTCCTATAGAAGAAGGTACACAAAACAATTGAACACTTAGATGGGGAAACAAGTTTAATTTCACTTAACACATAGCAAACGAAAAAAATATCTTTTAGTACCTCCATAGTTCAGAAGTGCTGGCACCATCATCCTCTGGTCTCTGTCTCTTATTTTTACTTCGAGTAGTTGGTCTGCTCATCCTAGCATACAACCAAACCCTGCCAACTGAGCTTTCTGTAGGAAAAAAAAAAAAAGAAAAAAAAATTACGTCAACATCATTATAATCATAAAAAAAATTTGTATCAAACCAATATCACGACTGAAAAGACAAGACAACAGAAGGATGCCTGCCAATCCTACTATAGGAAACTCGTGAGGCAATATCAGCTGTTGCTTGCAATGCTGCTTGAAAATGCAGACTACACCGAAGGCCAGTTAAAATGACCTGCAACAAAACAAAAAGTAAATGAAAAATCTCCTAAATTATAATTTGATGACTTTGTTATCATTTAAAATAAATGGACCAAACTCTCTCTCTCTCTCTCTCTCTTTTCTTTATTTTTTTTTTTAAAAAAAAGAAACTAAGAAGAAGCAAAATCACCAAAATCTTCCGTCTATGCAAACACATTGTCGTAGAACACTTCCTCGCCAATATTAGACCCCAAAATGAATCAATTTCGATACATAAAAATAACAAAACAATGAACCCTAGAAATTTCTGATAACCAAACCACTAAGCAAATCGACAGGAGAACGAAAACAGAGAGTAATGTGAAACAAAAACAATTAAAAAATTATTATCATACAGAAAAAACTTCCAAATATGAATACAAAAGAGAAGCAGTTCTATATGAAGATCAAAACTCTATTCAGAATTCCGAAGAAAAACAAAATCCAAATTATTTGACTATTCTCTACGAAAAATTACTAAGAATATTTCTGATCAATTTTCTACCTTCGATTGAGGAAAATCTAGAGGAGACAAAGAGAAAATAAAAGGAAAAAGAGGTTGCAGGGGCGGTAGAAAGAAAGGGAAGGGTCGGAGTCGAACAAAGAGAGTGAAGAGAGAGAAAGAGAGGGATTGAGGAGAGAGAGAGGACAAAAACTATGGTTTGGATGATGGAGGTGAATGGGTCAAGCAAGAGTCAGAGAAGGGTGAGGCAGGCTACAGGAGACTTTTACAGTACTTGTTTGCCCTTTGAGCTGAGACATATGATCTAAGCTACGGGGCTATTTTCATTATCACTTTCTCTTTCTTTTTAGATTACCTGCAAAAATCACAACAATTGTCGGGTGTGTGAATGCGACCAAACAGTTTTCCTATCTTTTACTCTTTTTTTTTTAATTGAGATTTTTTAGTTTTTGGAAAATGATTTTGATCAAACAGGGATTTTAACGCAAAGGGAGTACAAAATCTATGCTGATTCATCGGATTAGATTACTAAGATAAATCATATTCATTCCGTCTACTATTCAATGATTTGTGGATTTAGTTCTGGTGTTAAAAATACGGATGTTGCTTTGATAAATTTTGCTGAAAAGATGTGTGTGATGTATTTTTTATGCATTAATTAATTAAAGAAGCTACCAATTTTTTTGAATTTTATAAATAATATTTTTATAAAGATAAAAGTTGCATCTTGTAAATTTTTATTTAAATGTTGCATAAAAAAATCATACAAATTTGCTAGTTTAAAAAAATTTGTAAAATTTTACAATATTTTACATAAAAATGTAAATAAATTTTAATATTTTGAGTTCAAATTTAAAATATTATGAATATGTATTAACTAATTTACATCTACACCTATAAAAAAATAAAAACCTTTAATAGGTATTTATATGTTAAATCACCAAAAATAGTAATTGGTATTAAGTACTTTTCAAGTAGAATTGTTATGTCTTTATTTAATTTTTTTTTTACTGGCAAGGAATAGCCTCAAAACCTTATTTTCTTGATAAAGTTTTCTTGAAAAGAACATCTAAACATAATCAGCAATCCCAAATAACTAAGACAAAGGTGAGAAGGACAGAATCTTATGTTTGAATTCTTATCACAACTCTATGATCTATCAAACGAAGACATCAATATAAAAATCTTTCATAGTACCGTTATACTTTATACAAATTGTTTACTTTATTGTATGGTTGTTATGTTGTTTAAGAATATGAAATTAATAATATACAAATTTGTACAAATTTTGTTATAAGGAAGATTCTATGGTGCAACATTATTATTTGCTGCACATACAGCGGACACTACGGTTGGAAGAAATTGGACGCGTGTATGGGATGGTAATTAAAGCTGCCTCATTTGCCAGAGTAACCAAACATCGATTCCTGTTAAGGGTGAAATCTGGGCAAACGTCTTGCCTTCCTTTGAAAGCATCCAGAAGCCGAACCAAGGCTTTTCCACCAAACCCGATTGGCAATTTGGACCTGGGTTTCGAAATTGGACCATCGCTTATCCGATCTCTTGCTAGAGTTTGGTTGAGCCTGCAAGCTCTATTGAGGACCTCCACAACACTGTAATTCATAGTGTTCGAGAGCTAGGAGATCGAGGTTCCGTCAATGGCAATAGCAGAGAGGCCCAGAGACAGACGAGTAAGTGAAAGGCCAATATTGGACACATGTCCACTCTTTTCAATTGTGTGTGTGTGCTATGGTGAACAAAAAAATAGCGCTGCGCCATAAAAACCTTATTATAATTATGTTAGATGATTTTTATTTGAAATTGAAAGTTATACTCATATTCTTTCATAAACAAACTCATTATATAAATAATTGTTCAGAGATTGTGAAAGATAACCTCAAAAAATTAGTATATATATTGAGTTTTGTGTCAAGCACATAAAACAGTTTTGGAAGTTTAAATCACCTTCGTTAGATTCATGTTACAGAATTTAAATCCATCTCATACTATTTTTATATGCATGATGTCCATAATTTTGTGCAATGAACTAGAAAAATTCTCTCTCCAACCTACAATTGATAGAATTAATGCTATCATTATGAGATAATCAAGAGAGAGAGGCGCGCCAGAGTGGAGGTGGAACACTAACAGAGATTATAACCAAGATGCCAAAATTGCGTGGCTTACAAGCAAGACATGTAATCTATAAATCATAATCACAAATAAAGTTTCAAAGTAATATCTCAGCACCGTTCATATTACAAAACCAACCAAGCAAACCGCAAAAAAGAATTCCTCCTCCTGGCCAATCTATATGCCTATAAACAAGAGACAAGATATCTCAACTCAACTGCCAAACCTTTAACTAGCTTTCTCCAATTAACTTCCCCTTTCGGACACCTCCTCCTCAATCCCGGGGCTAGCATTTACAGAACTATTACTTGTAATGGTGCTATCACCTGCAGAAGAGCCAGTGGTTTTAACTGCATCATCAAAACCTGTTATAGGAGATCCCATGGTTTTGGATTTGACAAACCCCATGTTTGGAGTATCAGAACCAGAAACATGGTCATCCAATTGCTTCGGCTTGTTTAGTGCATGACAATGTGGGCAGAAGTAAGTGATATATGGGAAATCCTCCTTCCGTGCAAGACCTGAAGAAAAATGAGTACATGAAAACGCTTTTCCTGCCATTGCATTCAGTGATGAACATTGACAACTACAAAGAACTAGCACAAGCATTAGTCTACCTAATAGAAGCATCATCCATTTTCTGCCCTAGATGCAAAGACAGCTTAAAAATGCCAAATCCAATCCACTCACCGTTATGCATATGGCAGTTACCGCATATAAGTGCATAAGACTGTGTTGGATCCTCACCCACAAGCAATGCTGCAATTCGAGCAATCCATCCGCCATCATTTGGGGTTGAACTCTGAGGTTGATGATGTTCAACAACTACAAGCTGATTATGCTCAAAATTCTGAGTAGGATCAGTTCCCCCAGAACTAACTAATTGTTGATCAGAAAGAATTGGTGTCATTGCCCCTGGACTAGTAGATCTAGACTGCAATTGTTTACGGTTTCTAAGTCCACTGGATTGCACAAGCTCAACATCATGACTCTTCCCTGCGGGAGCAGTAGGCTTAGATTCATCTGCCACATACATTTTCAAGCCTGAATCTGCACCCAATTTAGATGCCAAAACAGTTGCAGCTGCTGCCTTCGCTGCTGGATCAGGATCATATCTCTGCATCGATAACAAGCGGATCATAATACATGTTAGTAATACAGAAAAGTACAAACAAAGAGCATCAAAGCTGCCTCCCAGTAATGCACCTCAAGGCACAACCCTGCCCTCAGCTGAGCAGCTCATAATAAAATGAAGAAACCTCTATCCTAAGACAAATGTCTAACAATAACTCTTCTCTATCATACATGCATATGAAGAGACCAGTACAAACTCCAATATACTTTGGTGCCACAGAAAACATGGGATACAGGTGATATTGATAAAGCGCTCTGTCACAGCAATTGCTTCAAACTATCACCTGAATGAGCTGTTGAGTGGTGTAATAATTTGTCTTCTCTTTGAGCTCATCAATTTTTGCTTGCCTTTCGGCTCGAAGCCTTTCAAGAATTTTCTGGTCTCTTCTATCGCCTACAGAATCACACATTATGTATGAAAAAGACAACCAATAATGTTTTATTTGCATTTGATGAATCAAATTACTCAAACAAGTGTCATGTCGTAATCTGCATCATTACCTTGGAAATGAACTATTACAATCATCAAATTGCAAAGCATAGCTTTTGCAAAAGGAAAAAAAGAACAAATGTACCAAAATCTCTTTAACCAAAATTTAATATCAAATGCTGCTTCTAAAAGCATTCTTTTCCAGAAAGCAAATAATTAGAGATTCATACATTACTTGTTGAACACCAATCTTCAATTATTGGCATTTGGCAGAAGAAAGCTTTTCTAGCCTAACTTGTTAAACACCAAACAAGAAAAATGACAAAACTTGAAATGAGGGGTGAATTCAGAAATCAATCAAGTAACTGTAAGACAAATAGGAACAACAGATGACATCATGTGTAAAAATCATCTTAGGATAGCATAAATTTAGTATTTTATTATTGACATAGATGTCAACTGCAATTTCAAGTTTCAACAAAACTCAAAAAACTCATACCTAAAATAAAAACTACTCACAATGAGAACATGGAAAATACATCTGTAACCTTTATTAAAAGAATTACTAGTTAAATATAATTATATGCATGCTAGTCATAAGCTTATTGACACTTACACATCTGTGTGAAGCTAACAAATGATGAATAAGCAGCAGATGATAATGCAGGCAGCAGAAACATTGGCAAAACCCGGATTGCCCTCATCTTCCAATTAATATCCATCGATCTTGTTGTCATAATGGCATAACCTACAGCAATGACCTGAAAGTCGAAATTCTGGTAAGCAAAATCCTCAAATTTCTTTTCAACAATGACATAAATAACCCCTGCAGTAAACTGTAAAATAATGTGTTTCGTTCATGGGGAAGTATAAACTTAAAATCCTTTCAGTATTTGCAAATCCCAGCATTGAATGAACCGTATATACTCCTTTGCATGAACCCTTAAAGTTGTATGTAAGATGGACGGATTATAGAAAACTGAAATGAAATACATGTCAATCTTTGCCATGTAGAAAGACCCCATTATTAACATGTTTATGGCGTGAATCATTTATTAACCATTTGAAAACTAATAAAGCATACCTCAAATATAACAGAGAATATAATTAGATGCCGGGTTATTCGCCTCCAAGATTGGGATCTCCTGCTCATTCTAGAGAGAACGGCAGCTTCTTCTTTAGAGATGTATTTTAGTCTCTTCTCAAAATCATCACCATGCAATCTAAATATTCCATTCCAAATTCGAGAAAAAATTCCCCTTTGCTTCTTCTTTCCATTGCCAGCAGCAGTAGGAATTGTCTCTTTCTCTTTCTTTTCAACTTCCCCAACTCCTTTGTCATCAGCCATTTCTTCTATTCACTGGTACTGAAGACATGTAAGTCATAACATATCTATAATTACACTCAAATGTGTGTATGTGTGTGTGTGTCTATATATATAAACCAGTCTGGTGTATTCAATTTGGTCATCACTATCAAAACACACGAAACCCAGATTGCAAACAAAATTTGGGTTAAAATCCAAATATCTTGATGCCACCCCCTGCATAATCTACTCAAGCCATATTAGCACAAGTTCCACTCCATTCCCCGCCAAATAAGAAAGCAAACATAAAGAAAGCTCTCCATGTCCACTTCAATGGCAGAGACGAAATTTTAAAAAAGAAAGGGTTCAAAAAGGCGCACGGACACAAAACCATTGGCACAAGCAGCCCTTTAATAACTAAAACAAAGTTCAAAAATATAATCAAACATTTAGCGGGGAATAAGTCAAGCATTGGAAAAAAAAAACTGAATTAATTAAGAATTTTCTCTCATTCGATAAGCATTTAAGAAATCCAGAATCTGAACCTGTAGTAGAACATTAAAAGCATGACTGGCAAAAAGAGATGAAGTATCAGATCGAAAATACAAACCTGAAAGCGAAGGAAGAAACTTCGAGAACCAACGTCGATCTGAGATGCTTCGATGGCGATGAAAGGATGAGGCAGCGAGAATTTTCCTCTTCCTCTGATTGATCTTTACTATCAGATCTTGGGAAGAGAAGAAGCAATGAAGTTCGTGACGAACGCTGCGATCGAGCAAAGTATGGAAGGAAAGAAGGTGGTGGGAGTGAAAAGCAAATGAAAAATAAAATAAAATATAATTAAAAAAAATTAAAGGCCTCAATTCAAAAGTGGGGTTTCTTGCCCTTTTGTGGTAGTGCCACGCACTTTGAACTTGACGCATCTCGCAATCTCAAGACAAATACTTCAATGCTACTCAACTGTCGTAGCATTTTTTTACACGCAACAGAAGGCTGTGTCCGCGTTGGATGCAAATGTTAGAAAACCTTCCCAATCCCAACTGATCACTTTAACGAGTGGTGTAGCATAAAATTGACATGGCCGATTCTACGGCGCAGCACCAACGGCCGCTGCACTGCATGCAATGCAGCGTGTCCATGTGCTGCAATCTAGGCCTTTTGAAATGAAGAGGAAAAATCTACACCCTCCATTTTCTTTTGTCATTTTCATGCAAGATTAATTGCCCTTAATTACGGTTAAAAAAATGGCTCGATGTTTCATCACTTCTTGAATCTCTTTGCCTGGCATATGAAATTGAGGATTGTGTATTTTTGGAAGAAAAAGGAGGAAACTGAAGTCCTATCTCTTATCCATTTTATTTTAACTTGATCGTTAATGATAAATAATAACTACTGGTAAAAGGTTGAAGTTCAACCCTCTATTAAAAATCTACAATAATGACTTATTTTTATGTTAAAACAATGTGGATATTAAAAATTATAGAATTTAGGTTTTAGATTTAGTTAAAATTGAATGAGATGCGACTAAAAATGATGAATGGTAGTTGTTAAGTTTGTCGACTATTTGTTTTTTGTTCACCAGCGTTATGGTTATGGGTATGAAATTTTTTAACCATCAATCTTCTATAATGTTGCCAATGTTATGGTTGCCAGAAAGTTGTTATTAGGAAATTGCTCCTTTTGTTTGTAGTTCTTTTTGCTGTGCACTTACATTGATTACATGGCATCGGTCAATGCCATTTTTTCTTGATGTTCAGCACCATGGTCAAGATTAGATGTAAGGCTTGTTGAATACAAGTGGAGCTTAATGGTACCTCATCACCAATACCATTCAAGTAAAAATTCAACCATAGCATGCTCTAACTCTTTCTAATATATTTAGCAACATGAAATGCACCTTTAGCATTAAATGAGTTGTTCTTAATATCCAAAAGTGAGTTTCCCTTAACTACAAGAATGCTTGTCAGATCAGTTGCATGATATTGAAGTTATTGAAATATAAAATAGAGATTGACTATATAAAAAATTAGCAAAACATATTAACCTTTGTGAAGATTTTTTTTTCATTTTTTATGTTATTCAAACACAATTAAAAAGGAAGAAATACCTACCTAACCATTACCATAAATAAATAACCATTTTCCTAGATAAGGGGTAGAAAGATTGCTTGGGGGTAAATGGAAGTTGAAAACATGATGCTTGTTGGAAGGCAAAATGAAAGTTTTGGATAATTTTCTAGAATTGTTTTGTAAGAACTACCCTATTGAAGAGATTCATTTAGAAGAGGCCAAATCCAACATGGTGTAGAGGCATGGTCAATCTGTGCCAAGGGAGGAGATGTAGGCTGCTTCTATTAGCATAAGTTAATTCCATTAGAAATTGTAGAAAATCTTCTCCATTTGTTTTAAGAACTTCTGTGTGATTAGAATAGTGGCCAAATGATGAGTCGGAATGCTCTAGAGCACCAAAGTGCAGAGAGTTAATGTAACATTAGGGGGAATATTGGTGATAGTCTTTTTGGAAAGTGATGTTCTATTTGCTTCAAAATATCATGTGGTCGAGAAAGTTATCTGTCATCCTCATCTTGAATGTCTTGTATTTTGCTTTTGATTCTTCTCTTTGTGACCATGGCATGGAAGTACTTGGTATTTCTATCTCCATCAATAAGCCATAGTTGTCTTGCTTGAGCCCAACCCATTTCCTATCATTGGGTACATTAAAACCTTTTTCATCCATAGATATCGAGAAGTTAAATTCCATTAAGGACATGTTCTAGTGTTGGCATAACATCATCTTTTATAACCATAGAGGCGTTAGTTAAGAATTCCAACCCATCTGAAGTTGATATTGTCCAAAGTCTATGCTTTAAGCCAAGCACCCTTTCCTTATTTGAGCTTATTTTAACTTTAGGAAAAGTTGATTCAAAGGCATCCTGTGTTGGGGCTTGTACTTGTTGTTTTTAAATCAGAAAATATACTGCACAAATGGTGGATAAGATCAGCACATCCAACATAGAATAATAAACATGAAATGATCATAATCAAACATAGAACATAAAACAACAAGACAAACACTCATAGTAAATGAATTGGAGAACATCACAAGCATTGAAAAGACATTATATTAGACTTTGTACTTTTATATTATCACTTTATTTAACAAAATGCAAGGTAGATGAATGGAATGATTTGATTAAGGGGATGTTTAGTTCAAATTGGATAAAGAGAAAGAAATCAACAAAGGGAAATAGAGGGAAAGGAAAGGAATAAATTGCCTAATCTATTTGATTCAAAGAAGAAAGGGAATCAAGTTCCTCTATTTTATTATATTATTACTTTTACTTTTGTTTTATTATTATTATTATTATTATTATTTCCATTTTTATTTTTGTTATTATTATTTTTTATTTTTATTACTATTATTATTTTAATATTATTATTATTATTTTATTTTTATTTGTTATTGTTGTTGTTGTTATTATTATTATTATTGGTGGAGATATGTTGAGAGATGCAAAACCTAAAATGGAGGAATCCAAAACCTTAGAGGGTTAAGGGTAATCATCTTGAACTAAAATAGGATAAACTTATTGAAGGAAAATGGGGAAAGATAATGAGTTTTTCCTAACCAAACAGATATAAACGGAATGAAGATCCTTTATTCCCTTTCCCTTATTTGATTACTCTCAATCAAATAGCCCCTAAGGACTAAATTGAAAATGAAAATAAATAGGGGCCAAATTAAAAAACTTACTTTTATGAAGGACCAAAATAGTATTTTAGTCAATTTTTAATTATATCAAATTAAGGGGTCATTTGGATCATATAAGAAATAAGTTCCTATAGAAAGTTGAACTTCCTAGGAAGTAAATTTCCATGTGAACTTATCAGAAAATGCTTAAATTTGGTTGATAATGAGAATTAAAAGTTTTTATGGGAAGTTTTTTTTTTTTTTTACCTAAGGGAGGGTAGGTAAGTAACAATGTGGGAAGTAGAATTTATCAAGAAATCTTATTTCCTCCATTTTTAAATTAGTGGTCAACCAAATAATACACATATCTATTATTTCCTAGAAAATTGCAATTCCTATATAACTTTCTGTCAACCAAATGACCTTTCAAAATCTTTCTCTAAAAATAATTAAATGTTACCATTTTTTGTAATATATATTTATATTAATGAAAATTAATGTATATAATTGGGTCAGGCCGAGTTAACTTAGTTAATAGTAGTATAGCTCAAGCCTTTCCTAAGTATTAATCAAGTCATGAAAAAAAAACTTAATTAATATTCAAGACAAAAAAAAAAAAAGAATCCAACCCCTATATATATATATATATTTTAAGATTAGGCCTATTAGGCTGGGTGAGTTGCCCAGCTCATGTAAACCCCTACATGTGAAGAAAAGTTCTAGCTCAGGATTCAATAAAGCCCTTAAAATGCTCTCTAATAGAAAGTAAAATATAGTTATGAAAGCTCAGAGTGGAACACTCTCATATAGATAATGAATGAATGGTTACATTATATCTTTGTACATGAACCTTTATGTCTATTACATTTAACACGAGTAATCATATCTTATATATAAACCAATATGTCTCTTAGATAGTAATCAACATGTTATTTGATTGTGAACCAATGTTTCTCTTACACATAACTTGACATGTATTTTGATAGAACTACCCATATTCCATTCAACTACATATAGAACCTTTCAATTTTCCTTTATAATTTATGAAATACATAATAATGAAATTTGAAATGCCTATATTGTTATAATTGGGAGAAAATAATAGCCAATAACCAGATCAATATATCATGTTACAAAGCATCTAAATTTTTACAAAATAATAAATTAATTCAATGTATAGGTGTTTATGATTTTTCAATGTAGATCTATCCAAGTAAATCCTTTATAGTAGATGTGCTCCTCACATACCCTAACAGAGAAAAAGAGAATACTATTTTGTATCCTTAATGGGGAGGCTACAACTTTGTCTATGGTATAAGTAGGGACTTGCCTTGCTATAACCCTATTAGGCTCACTAACCCATTATGATTAGCCCGATTACAAGGTTGACACAACTAAAGTCCACTATTGGTCTAGGTGTTAATATAAGCCATAATAGTCTAATCACATATTAATTGGCCCATCTTATTTAATTATTATGACATTTAATTAATCCAATTTAATATATGATTAAACTATAATAGTCTAATTTAGGATATTCTAATATGTGGCCGTAACAATGAATGTCAACAACAATCATGATACCATTACAACTATAGATCAAGCATAAGTACCTAATAATGTAGATCATCTTAATTGATAGGGATGCTAATGCCATACATAGTTTGAACACTTATATTCTAATGACCAAAACATAACGTGAAATGTGTGAGTAACTAGATATACATATCAAAATGTGATCATATATACATCTTTACAAAATGGTCCATATATCTGCCCAAGATGCCTAAATGAGAATAAATCTTAACACAACAATGAGATATGGTTTAAATGTCTCCATTGATATACCATAAACAAATGTGCACAATCAACAACTTTATATATACATAGATGAACATGGCAGTATCATTAATATTTTACTAATCTCAAGATAAAAATGACAGTAGCTCATCATTTCAATAAGAAACATGAAACTCCCACTAACCCTGAATGCCAAAAGGCTTACCCAAACTCATTCTAGTCACTTGTTCATGAACAATTTTACACCTAAGCCTTTGGTTAGTGGGTTCACCATTATATTGTTGAGTTGGGTAGAACCATGAGGGCTAAAATTTTCAAATTTTTTCATGGGAAAACACATCCATGGCCGAACCTAACATTCCAAGATCACATTGTTAGAGGTTGCACAACAAACCTAGATCAAATCTAAGAAGAACGAAAGCAAAACTAACCTTTAGTTGAGCTCCTTTTGCAGCGAAAACTTATGGTCACCATAGCAACCCATGTGTGTTGCCTCTACTAGAAAATCCATATCGGAGAACATCCTCCATGGCCTCTTCAACTCCTCTCCTTGTGCTAGCAAGTGTGGGAAGTTGGATAAACCAAAAAGATGAGCCAAAAACCTGGAACAATTCTGACTTCATCTTCTTCTCCCTTTGGTTCGATTTTGGCCGAACAAATGGATATCCAATCTCCAAAATTTGCTGAAACCTTTTCAGCCTTCAAGAGAAGAAAGAGTAGAAGAAGAAACACCAAAACCCCTTTTGGTTCCCTTCCTTTTTCGATTTGGGTTTGCTTGGCCGAACCCATAGAGGACCTTTCTCCTTTCTTCGATCGGCTCTCTTAATCTTTTCCCCTTTGGAATTGTCGAAAACTTCAACAAAATGGGGAAGAAGAAGATGCCTTGAAACGGTGTCGTTTTGGGGCATGAGTTAAAACTTTTGGTTTTTGCAAATTGGCCCCAAAACTCTGCACCAAATCACCTTTTGGCCCCAATGTAATTTCACTAAATTATTTTTTGGTCCCTTGGATATTAAACTTATCCAAACCTAGGCCATAACATTCTCTGTTATGCGTATGACCCAGTAGGCCCCCGATCTATTGGCAAAAGTCCAAAATGCTCTTCAAACCCTTTGAAGGCATATTAGTTTCTCCAAACTAATCAAATTGGACTTTAAGCTATAAGTGGACTCTAGCAA
>JANHAO010001590.1:0-32257 GCA_026873985.1 Saraca asoca
TAAATAATATTTATCCAGGATATATTTCTTGCTGGAGTTGACACAACATCAAGCACAGTGGAATGGGCAATGACAGAGTTACTACGCAATCCAGACAAAATGGCAAAAGCCAGGAAAGAGCTCCAACAAGTCCTTCCCAAAGACAAAGAAGAACTTAAAGAATCAGATATCTCTAAATTCCCTTACTTACAGGCCATTGTCAAAGAAACCTTCAGATTGCACCCATTAGTCCCAATAATACTCCACAAATCAAAGGCCAATGTTGACATTTGTGGCTTCAGAATTCCCAAAGAAGCAGGTGTCTTTATCAATTTGTGGGCCATAGGAAGAGACTCCTACATTTGGACTAACCCTAATTTGTTTTTGCCTGAAAGGTTTATTGATGGTGAAATAGGTTTTAGGGGAAATAATTTTGAGCTGATTCCATTTGGAGCTGGCAGAAGGATTTGTCCCGGATTGCCCTTGGCTAATAGGGCTGTGCATACTATGTTGGCCTCTCTGCTTTATCACTTTAATTGGGAGCTTGCAGATGGGAAGAAACCAGAAGACATTGACATGAGTGAGAGTTATGGGCTTACTTTACACTTAGGGAAACCTCTTATGGTTATTGCCATTAAAGAGTAGCAAATATTGCTGAGTAAAAAGTCAAGACTTTATCTTGCTGGTTCCCAAAATATTATATGGATGAATATTTTTATACGTCCAAAATTTTATAATATATTTTGATAGAATGTCTAGTCCTTTGATAGTAAAAATAATAATTTCTCCTTTCTTAAATAAAAATAATAATATCTTTATCCTAAGTTATGTTTATGCTCGCAAAAAATAGCTAGCAGAAAACTATGTCTGCTTATAATTTTTAAAGATAAAATTCTTTTGCTCAAATTCAACATAACGCTAAGCAGTTTTAAGCATTATGAAAATAGTAGATATTTTGTTGATGTTTCCAAAAACTTAAGTTATTAGCAGAAGCTTTGCAGTAACGATTATAATATATTTCTATATAACAAGTCCCCTCATGCACAGCTGTTTCGATTTAAAATGTGGACATGACACATTCTACTTGCCTTTTGACTTTTGGTATAACGGTTTGATCCTATTAATTAGTACCTTTTTTTATATAAAAAAACAGTTTACCCATAGACTTTAATTAAATAATACATTAATTTAAACTTTTATTAATAAACATATTTAATACATTAATTTTAAAATGATTTATTTTATCTTATTTTGTGCACATTTGCAATACGATCGCTTTTTCTATTTTTTTTTTTTAATTTATGCCAAAGATATTTTGGAATCCAATGTGTTCTTCTTATTGAATTAATTAGTTTTAATGATGAAGATTATTAACTGGCTATATTTCTGCTGCAATACTATAGTAAAATTATGTTATGCCCTTTGCTTTTAAAAGATAAGTGATTTATTGGTTTGAAACTATCACAGACTAGTTTAAATATTAAACTAGTTGTTCTTTGACATCCAAATAATAGTAACAATCAAATCAATTATATACTGTTGACGTCAAAATTTGGTTCGTACGGAGAGTCTCAAAATCTAGCTAATGAGGGGTGAGTTCTGAGATCCTATGCTGCTTTTGAAGCGTGAGGAGGCAAAGGAAAAGCTAGGAGTGTGTGATGGAGGCAGTGTTTTTAACGTGATTCGGCTAAATTTAGGCGACATCGGATCCTACGCTCACGACGGAGATTTTTATTAATAAGAAATGATTTTTTTATAGAGTTCCTCCCTCTCCCCCTCCTTCTAACAAAGCTCTCCTATTTAAGGAAGGGGAGAATGAGACAAGATGATTACTAACTACAGTTATATTACATCAAGATATAAATAGAAAAGACAGTAAAAGACTATAATCCGACTGTTGCAGGAAATAGGCTGTGGGGTGGGCCCCTTCTAGTGCACTACGGACTTGCATATATGTCTACTACATGGGGTTGTTTTACCACATGAGGTGTTCATCGTTCCGAGCTGGGAATCCCAGCTCGGGCTTGCTATGGAAGGTCACTATAATGAGCTCAATGCTGCTATAACGAGGTAGCAAGCTCGAGCAAGATGGCTGTCTGCTTGGCAAGCTGATCTTGTGATCACCTCACTGTGTCACGATTTGGCAGCGAGATGTTTGCTGGGCACCTTTAGCAAGCTGGGCGATTCTGCCTCTGGTGGGGCTCGGGTCTATCACGTTCTCCTGAGACCATTTTTCACCTATAACATAAGCACCCCAACTCTCGATTTGTTTTGCAAACCGGGAGTTGCAAGTTTCCCAAGGCTCGATTCGTATCTCTAGTCAGTGTCCTTACTTGATCGGATTGTTGTATCAGATGTCTTTTCGTTCTGCTTTAGGCCATGATTTCTTCTATTTGCCATTTTTTGCTGTTGGCATGGCATTACCGCTCATTTTGCGCCGTCGGATGAAGATCAGGTCAGATATCTCTTGGATTCTTCAAAGGGCCAAGTGGGTCTTTTTTATAGCCTGAGGGGTTCCCTCTTTTATTCCAGAGAAGTCTAATGGAGGAGACTGATGAGCCCCCTACATTTTGGTGTCTTGGCTTCCGACGAAGCCCGTTGAGACATGGATGGCTGCTGCAAAATGTTGGGAGGCATGGATAGCCTATTTCACGTGGCTCCGTTGTAAGATCTGTTTGGCAGGCTCCTAGGGGATCTTGTGCTGATCTTAAATTATTTCTTCTAGGCATTGCTTGTGGGCTACTACCTGACCATCTAGCTTCTTATGACTTTTTGATTTGCTCTGGGATTGGCTTAGGTGGATGCCAGAGGTTGTTGTCCTTCCTATAGGCGAGAGCTCACTGACTGGCAGCTGGCTTTCTATTTTTCTTGTAGGAATGGCAGTGCCAAGCCTTCCAGTCTTTTCCCTTTGTTTTTGCATTTCTTCTTCTGATGTAATTTTACCTCGTTGAGTGAAGTCTTTTTGCTGCTCGAGCTTTTCTCTCTTTGAATGTTGTAATGGATGCTTTGTGCATCATTGCATGTAAATTTCTGATGATTAATGAAATGTCCTTTTGGCCAATCAGGTGCACTTTAGTTTTTTGCCTTTTGTTTGGTTATTCTAAGTGAGCGAGAGTTAGGTCACATGTGAGTTGCGACTGATGAGAAATTAGGTGTGTGAACTGTGATTTTTTGGCTGTATGATGGTTATGAATGTATAGGTCGCATGAGAGCTGGGACGAGTTTACTCTGGCGTTCCTGTTATGTGGTGAGCTGGTCATCTATTGTTTAGTTTGAAAATGCTGTTGGGGTAGGCTCGCAGGCTGTCTCACCCTCGGATGCGAGGTAGGCTCTGGAGTTGTCCTGCCCCCGGATAAGTTTTGTTATTGCTATCGCAAGGTAGGCTCTAGAACGTCTCACTATCGGATAGGTTACGTTGTTGCTATCGCGAGATAGGCTCTGGGTCGTCTCACCCTCAGATGCGAGGTAGGCTCTGGGCTATCTCACCCTTGAATTGGTTTTGTGTTTGTTAAGACGATTACTTGTCACATAGCGAGGTCGTACGTGAGTTCCTTGGTGAGCTCGTTACTCTGTGGTCGGGGAATTTGTACCCTTGGTCGCAGTTATGAGATATGGCTTGCTCTGGATATATCGACGAGGTAGGCCTTGTGCCATCTCACCCTCGGATGAATCCTTGCAATGACAGAGTGAAAATTCTTTGTCTAGACAATATTGGCAACATGCATTAATTCAGCACACAATAGTTAATACAACTTATCACCATTGATGACAAACGAATGTTATAGGATTAGAAGATGGTCCTGATGGAGGGCTCGAGCTCTTGAGTGGTAACTCACTAAGCCTGTTGAGTGTGCTGTCCAGGCAGTCTTGCCACATAATCTTGTAGTTGGCCTCTTCTGATGAGGTCTTCAATGGCGTCTTTCAATGCTCAACACTCTGAGGTGGTATGTCCAGCCTCATTATTGTAAGCGCAGAATCTTCTTTGGTCTCTAGACTTAGTGGTGACTCTCATTGGTCTGGCCCTTCCAAAGTCCTCATTGTTCCATTCTGTAGTAAAAATTTTATCCTACATATCGGTCAGGATGCTATAATTTTCAAAGCAAGCTCCAGGTTGCTGTGGCTTTGCTTTCTTCACAGATTGAGGAGTGGGGTCGTCGTGACTCTCGCTGCCCCTTTTTTTGCTCGTGGTGGGACCATTAAGGTCCGCTCTATATCTAGGCTCCTCCATTCCAAAGGTTTCCTTCCATCTTATTTCTTTGGCAGCTCACTCGTAGAATTTAGTAAGGCCTCGAGCTGGGGACTTGTAGAGGCTTTTATACAGTTTCCTGTCTTTGTGAAGTCCCGTCGAGATTATTGTTAAGATACTTTCCTCGGAAGAATTTTTCACTGAGTTGGCCACGTGTCTGAATTGAGCTATGTAGTCTTTGAATGACTCGCCCCTGTGCTGGAAGATCATCGCAAGATGGCAAGAGGGCGCAAGTTGTTTCTTTAATGCCTGGTACTGGTCGATGAACTTCCTTTGGTATTCTTGCCAACTATCAATGCTACAAGCCGGGAGGCGCCTGAACCATGCCCAAGACATTCCCCCCAACAGGGCAGGAAAGATGTGGCATTTCACTAGGGGGTTAGTTGTCTAGAGGTCCATCTAGGTATCGAACGCATCCAGGTGGTCGTTCGAGTCACTATTCTCATTGTATAGCGGGATCATGGGCACTTTGAGCTTTTGTGGGAGAGGTCACATCTCGATCTCCACAAAAAATGGAGAGCTTTCCTCACGGTGAGGCTGGTGGCTTTGAGATTATGGATGCTCTTTTAACCGTTCGAGCCTGCGGAGGATTTCCTCTATTGTCTGGTCGTGTGCCTCAGACTGAGGGGTGAGCTTCCTGCTCATTACGAGCCCCCCAGTTGCTGACTATCATGATCTTCATGAGTTTCCTTCTGAGCCTCTTTATGAAACTGCTGGGGCTATGCCATGATTTCTTCCTGTCTTTGCGTGCTCTAAACTTGGGCCTGCACCAATGCTTTGATGATTTCAGTTAGCTCTCTTACCGTGTTTTCGAGTGCCAGATGAGGTTAGCCGGGCGTTTGTGCCTCTTGAATTTTAGAAGCACCAGCAAAGAGTTAGTGAGCCCTCACGATGGGAGTGTCCATCGATTGGAGGGTTGGAGTGGTTGAGCTTTGAGTGGCTCTACCTCTTGCCATCGTCTGACTACTGTGGAGTCTCCAGGAAGCATATGGATACCCATAGATAGTGCCAAAGATGTTGACGTCAAAATTTAGCTTGTATGGAGAGTGCTAAAATTCGACCAATGGGGGGTGAGTTCTGGGATCCTATGCTGCTTCTGAAGTGCGAGGAGGCAAAAGGAAAGCCAAGAATGTGTGACAGAGGTAGTGCTTTTAACATGGTTCGACTAAATTTGGGCGGCACCGAATCCTACGTTCATGGTGAAGATTTTTATTAATGAGAAATGATTTTTTTTACAGAGTTCCTCCTTCTCCCCCTCCTTCTAACAAAGCTCTCCTACTTAAGGAAGGGGAGAATGAGACAAAATGATTACTAACAACATTTATATTACATTAATATATAAATAGAAAATACAATAAAAGACTATAATCCGACTATTACAAGATATAGGCTGCGGGGTAGGCCCCTCTTGGTCGGCTGTGGACTTGCATATATGTCTGCTGCATGAGGTTGTTTTACTACGTGAGGTGTTCATCATCCCAAGTTGGGATTCCCAGCTCGGGCTTGCTACAGAAGGTTGTTGTAGCGAGCTCGATGCAGTTGTAGTGAGGTAGCGAGCTCGAACAGGATGGCTGTCTACTTGACGAGCTAATCTCACGATCACCTCGCTGTGTCCCGATTTGGCAGCAAGCGAGGTGATGTTTGTTGAGCGCTTTTAGTGAGCTGGGCGATTCTGCCTCTGGCGGGGCTCGGGTCTGTAGCATTCTCCTAAGATCATTTTTTAGCCATAACATATACCTAAAAATTTATTTATCGTGTTCTCCTAAGATTGTAAATGATACTTTAAAGAAAAAGTGCTAGTGGATAACTCTCAATGTGTCTATTGTTAGTATAAGATACCCAAGAGATAATTGGTGGTAATGGCATAGATACTACATATCTTAACATATCTAATAAAATATGATTTTTTGGCTTCTTTACCAATTTAGTAATATATATGCTTGATAATTGTATTCTATTTTGGATAAAGTCCTTCAAATATATTTATGTGTAAATAAATTATAATGGAAATTATAATTAATCACAAGATAATTTATATATGTAGTTATATTTTTAAATATCCCTGGTTGTTGAAAAATTGAGAAAATAAGATATCAATTACTCATATGTAAATAGGTACATGTTATGTACATTATTTGATATGGTTATATCTAGACAAACATATGAGTATATGTTATGAAACATATGACTGGATTAATCTGCTATGAGAAATCATATGGAATAATACCATTTGTCAATGAACTTCTTATGTGAAAGACGGTGTAAGTAATCATTAGACTTGAGATTAACACAGTATCTTATATATGGAGTCATGCACTTTCATTTTATTTTAGGCATTCACTCTTAAAGAGTAGATATAAATAATTTTGGGTGTACCATAAATTACATGAAGGTAATGATTGATCAAGATAGAAGTTATCCTCCTTGGCAACAAAAGAAAGATATTCTAAAGTTATTTTGATATTTGTGCTATGATCAAAATCATAGGCTTATGTATTAATGATACATAAAAGGAGTTTTATATATGAATGATTGTGAGATAGCACATAGTCAAATATACACCCAAGCTTAGACGTTTATAAGGTTGACACTTTAACCATATCCTAAGTCTAATTTGAATATAAAAAGATTAAGGGATTGAATTACACACTAAAATCTTATCACAAAAGGTTTTAATTTACAGAAATTTATTCTTGGCATTTTGCTGGTCATGATGCTTTGCTAGAAGCCAATCTTGATCTGTGAACTTGTTCGAACAATTTAGAGAAATTATGTTTGAATTACCAGGAGTTTTAATTCAATCAAGCTTATAGAAGCTTGTAAACGAATTCATTGTTGGGTCACACACAATAGGATTTCTTTGATCTAGAGTCAAAAGAAAATTTAGAATGCAAAATGTTATGAATTTAAGAGTTAAATTAAATGAACATCTTGAAAATTTGAATTTAATTGAAGATTATAATTATTAAATAGTAGTAAATTTTCATTGTTATTTAAATGTTATAGAACATTCATTTTGACACTGAGGAGATCCTATGTAGAGGAATGTTCCCCACTTTGAAAATTTTTTGTAATTAATTAAAATAATTAGAGAATGATAAGGATTATATAAAAGAGTTTATGAGTTTGGACTCACAAAAAAATGTTTAGGCTTCTTGGACATAAAAAAGGAAGCATGAGGTTAAAGAGTCCAGACTCCTTGGGTTAAAGACACTGCACGGCCACTTGGAGAGGATGACACAAGCAAAGGGAAACCTTTGCTTGATATGGTACATTCCATGATAAGCTTTGCAACTTTACCAATCTTTTTCTAGGGCCATAGTTTGGAAATTGATGCATACATTCTTAATTGTGTCCCATCAAAGTCTGTTGATATGACACCATAAAAGCTATGGTTTGGGAAGAAACTAAGTCCTTCACACATGATGATTTCAGGATGTTCTACTAGATGAGCTAGGATCTAAGAGTGATAATTATTTATTTGTGGGATACCCTAAACAAACAAGAGGTTACTACTTTTACCACCTTGTTAAGCAAAAGATGTTTGTCTCAACAGATTGTACCTTTTTGGAAAGGGAGTTTATCCTTGTAAAGGCTAGTAGGAGTAAATTAGAATTTGAAGAAGCTCAAAAGCCATAAAATAATATAGATCACACGATTGAAGATGAGCCTGATCACATATCTTAAGAAGTTGAGATAAGTAATCAAGTTGAAAGTACACTTGTATTCTGGAGATCTAGAAGGGAATGTCATGACCCTGAAAGATATGATTTTATCCTTACACAAGAGTATGATAATGAGCCTACTAGTTACTAGGAAGCAATATCAGATATAGATTCCTTGAAATGGCAAGAAACCATGAAATCTAAAATGGATTCAATACATGAAAACTAAGAATGGGACTTAGTCACTACACTTGAAGGAATAAAATCCCTTGCGGGCAAGTGGGTCTTTAAAAGAAAGATAGATGCAGATGGCAAAATATAAACCTATAAGGCTAGCTTGGTAGCAAAAGGTTATAGGCAAGTACAAGGTGTTGACTATGAGGCAACCTATTCACCAGTTGCTATGTTAAAGTCCATTAGGATTTTACTTGCAATAGTTACATACCATAACTATGAGATTTAATAGATGGATGTCAAAATGGCTTTCCTTAATGGAAACTTGAAAGAGGATGCATATATGATACAACTTAAGGGTTTGGTCTCTAAGACCGAATCCTTCAAGGTATGCAAGCTACAATGGTCCATTTATGGATTGAAGCAAGCTTTATGGAGTTGGAACATTCATTTTGATGAAGCAATCAAATCATTTGACTTAAGAACGTTGATAAACCATATGTATATAAGAAGGTTAGTGGGTGTACGTTCATCTTCTAATTACTGTATGTAGATGACATATTGCTTATAAGAAACAATATTCCCATGTTACAATCTGTCAAGCTATAGTTATCCAAGACATTCCCCATAAAGGACTTGGGAGAAATAAGTTTCATCCTAGGTATAAAGATCTATAAAGATAGATCTAAAAGGTTGCTTAGCCATTTTCAATCCATATACATAGATAAAAAGTTAAAAAGGTTTATCATGGATGAATATAAGAAAAGATTCTTACCCAAGTCTCATGGTGTTAACTTGTCTAGGAAATAATATCCCAAGACAAAAGATAAACAAAAACGCATGAATGAGATTCCTTATGCATTAGCAATAGGATCAATGATGTATGCAATGCTATGTACGTGGCCAAATGTTCCCTATATATTAAGTGAGATTAGTAGATATCAATCTAATCTAGGTGAAAGACACTGAAGTATAGTTAAGACCATCCTCAAGTACTTGAGAAAGACTAAGGATATATTCTTGATATATGTAAAAGACCCTAATTTGGGAATCAAAGGTTTCATAGATGCAAGCTTTCAGTCATATCAAGATGACTATAGATCACTGTATAGATATATATTCTTATTTAATGGAAGAGCGATATGTTGAAAAAGTTCCAAACAAGATATCACAGCAGATTCTTCAATTACATTACTGTTTCATAAATGGCAAATGAAGCAATTTGGATAAAAAGTTCATCATTGAACTAAAGGTGGTTTCTAACATTGTTAATCTAATAGAAATCTATTATGATAACAATGGAGCCATAGCACTAGTTAAGGAACTAAGGTGTCATCAAAGATTCAAACATGTCATGAGGCATTACTACTTGATAAAAGATGTCATAGAGTGCAACAAAATAAAAATAGAACAAATTATCATAGATGACAATGTAGCTAATCCCTTTACTAAGGCTTTGTCCCAATAGAAGCTTGAACTCATTTAAAAAGAATTGATATTAGATACAAGGGCTATTGGCTCTAGGTCAAGTGGAAGATTATTAGTATAAGATACCTAGAGACAATTGGTTATAATAGCATGAATACTACATATCTTAGCATATTTAATAAAACAAGATGTTTTACCCTCTTTATCAATTCAGTTTTTAAATGTATATATATGTTTGATATATACATGCTATATTGAATAAAGTCCTTAAAGTATAATTATCTATAAATAAATTACAATGGACTTTGTAATTATGAGATAATTTATACATATAGTTATATTTCTAAATATTCATGGTTTTTGAATAATTGAGGAAACAAGATATCAATTATTAATGAGTAAACCAACATATGTTATGTCACATTTTTCTGAAATAGTTTAGTGATCTCATACACAGTTTAATATGATGATATCTAGATAAGCATATGGGTATATGTTATAGAATATATGACTGGATTGATCTCCCATAAGAAATCACATGAAATGTTACCATGTGTTAATGAACTTCTTATGTGAAAAATGGTGTAAGTGATCCTTAGACATGAGATTAACACAATATCTTATGTATGAATTTGTGCAATTTGATTTTATTTTAGGCATGCACTCTTAAAGAGTAGATACAAATAATTTTGGGTGTATCACAAAGTACATAAAGGTAGTGATTGATTAAGATGGAAATCATCCTCCTTGGTGACAAGGAAAGATATTCTAAAGATGTTTTCATATTTATGCTATGATCAAAATCATAGGCCTATACATGAAAGATTGAGAGATAACACATAGTAAAACATTCACCCAAGATTGCACATTTATAGGGTTGACACTTGAACCATATTTTTAGTCTAATTTGAATATCAAGAGATGAAGGGATTGAATTACACATTAACACCTTATCATGAAAAGTTTTGATTTACACAATCTATTCTTGGCATTTGGGTGGTTATGATGCTTTGCTAAAAGCCAGTCTTAATCTATGAATTTATTTGAATAATTCCATTAAGCTTATAGAAGGTTATAAACAAATTCATTGCCAACATGTATGGAAACATAATTGGTCACACATAATAGAATTTCTTAGATCCAAAGTCAAAGGAAAAGTTAGAATGCAAAATTTTATTAATTCAAGAGTTGAATTAGGTAAACATCTTGCAAATTTGAAATGATTAATTAAATGTCCTAATATGATTAGAAATGTTAATTAATCAATGATTTAATAATTTTAATGAAGATTATAATTATAAAATAGTAGAAGAATGGTTCCTTACTGAGAAAGATTGTTTTAATTAATTAAAAAAATTAGAGAATGATAATGATTATATAAAAAAGTTTGAGTTGGACTCATAGAAAAGTGTTTGGTCTTGTTGGACATAAAAGAAAGAGCATGAGGTTAAGAAGTATGGACTGCTTGGGCTAAAGGAGTTACATGCCTAAAGTGGATAGCACAAGCAAAGGGAAACCTTAGCTTATGCGCCACTCATGCTTGCTTTCCCACTCTTACTTGTGCTCCAAATTCTTCTATTTAAAAAGGAGAGAAACCAAACTTAAATAGAACATCAATTTAGCATTAGCACATGTGTTGTTCACCAACTCTCTTTGTTGTGATCTCACATCTCATCTCCTCTTTACATTTAAACACTAACCCTGTCCTAGTAAATTTGTAATTCCTTAGAGAGCTAGCACCTCTTAAGCTGAGTGGTTGATTTTCCTCTTCTACTTGTTATGTGAACTTAGTGGAATCTTTAAATCAAATTGGTCTATAGTGTTGAAGATCAAATCTAAAGGAATTGCCCAAGGATAATCTAAGAGACTTGATTACGGGATTAGTTGGAGAGTTCGCGGAATTGCTTGAAGATTAAATTCAGATTTAACTATGGATTTTGAAAATAACTCTTGAGAAGATATAATTTAAATTGTTGATTTAAATTTTACCTTGTAGATTATTTTATAAACAACATGATTCAGGCTTGGAAAGATTTTAAAATTCTACTGCGTATACTTTTTGCTTTGATAAGTATATTTGATATCTTTCAACTGATCTATTTTTCCCAACATCTATTACCTTTGAGAGAGTACAGTAGATCTAAAGGGACAGTTTTCTCTTTGAACTATCAAATATCTTACTATCATTCTCTTTTGTTACTCCTTCATTTTTCATAAGCTTTAAATTGTTTATCTTTATTTACTATTTACCTGATCTTTTATATATTTGTTAATAACTCTTTAAAAAGGATGAAGTTTTTAAAATATAAACTTATATTTTTAAACACCAATTCACTCCTTTCTTAGTGTGTTTTTCTTATCAAATATTACTATTATTGTTACAAAGAAATAAACATTCTGTGGCATTTGGTTAGACTCAACATATGAAATCACAAGTTTGAACCATTTCACGTGCTTGTTTTTGTCAAATTGGATAGCTCTTTTTTTGTGTTTGTGACATGAGTAATAGCAAGGCAGTTAAGATAACCCCTTTATTTGTAGGGCACATTAGTTGTGATACAATCATTCACTTAAAAAAGAAAAAAAAATAGAAGTTTAGGTTGAGGGGAGGCATCATTAGTCTAGGGTCAGGTCAAACTTAGGACTCATTGGAATTTGCACAGAAATTTATAGGTTACCCACCAAGGAGGACAATGGCAAGATTTAAACCTCAGACTCTTCAAACGAAGGTACAAGTCCTAATAACTGAAACCAACCTCCATTAACATTGTTTCTGTCGATATTAACAATCTGCAACGAAATGGATTCGCTTTAGTACGGGAGGGGAAATCTCTCCTCTAAAAAATAAGAAGGCATCTTCAAGTTGAAAGTTTACTTTATTCAAGTAAAAATGATGAAATGTACATTGCACTATAAAGTGTTTGTTTATGTGAAATGTCAAATATTCAATCCAAATATCTTTACAAACAACATATTCATAGTTTTCTACTAATAACTACATCAAATGGCTAACTTAAAAAATAACTGGTAACCACCTCCTAGATCCTCTCATATAATAACTACTTATTTAAATTCAAACTAAAATAATTTTCAACAAAAAAAAAAAAAAAGAGGATTATAACTAATTAATATTACATAATTGCCATAAATTACTTCCACATATGCTGCCACATCAACTACCAAGCCATGTTGCCAACTGCAACAGTCAAAACAATTTTGACCATCAATCAATAGTTGGTAATCAATTGATCCTTGATCTTCCACAGCTCACAATCTTGGGAATTATCAATAGCGAATCATGGTGTCGAGAAAACATCAAATAGTCACCCAGACTTCTTAGTAGAATAAAATATCCTCACAATATTGTCGATCAACTGAATTTTAATTATCAACATTCAAAGGATTCCTATTCAACACCTTCACCATTTCATTTTAATGTTGATAACTACTGACAAAATTTAACAGTGTAATAAGCATATAATCATTCACCTAAAGTAATAAAAATTGTGCAAAAAAAATATTGCTAATATTCTAAAAAATAGCTTAAAATATAAATTTTTAAAATTGATATACTAATATTGCTATTCGACATAACTTTGAGGAAGTGAGGTAGCCTTTTAATGTTAATATACAATTAATAGTGTTACTTGATAAATATTTTAGAGGATATAGTATATTATTTTGTTTCTTTTATCTAAAACAATCAAAGATAATTAATTGAATGGATTAAATTATATTAATTAAAATTAATGCTATAAAAAGGCTTTACCTCGACATGACCACAGCATTATCCCATGCCTACTTATATTTTTCTCTCAAGTTGTTTGACATTATATTGGCGAATAAGAAAGAAAATATCCTTTTAAGGATGTCTTTGGTCGGAGGATTTCAAAGGCTGATAACAAAATTAAAAAATTACTTTTTTAAGTATTTGATTCACGTGTAATGAAATTTGTTACTCTTACTTAAATTTAATAAACTCTCCTATTTGACACCCTTCCCTTATTAAGATTTCAGAAAATGTTATCTATCATAAATGAAAAAACACTCATCTCTTCTTCTTTTTCTCACCTTGCAAAGCTTCCACCACTACCATTATCACCATTGATTATCACCCAATACCACTACTATCGTTGATTATTGACCACCATAATTTGCCGCTAATTGCTATTGATCACCATCCACCACCTCTTACAATAATTGACCACTGCCTATGATTACTTTTTGCTGTTAATCACCATCTATCATTGCTACTACCATAATCATTATCTACCACTACCTAATATCATTGACCATTATCCACCATCACCTAACGCGTTGACCACCATCTAGTACCATCAAATTTTGTTAATCATTACCTACCATTACTTACCACCATAACCATCGTTCATTATCATCTACTATCATTGACCACTATCCACCACCATCCATTGTTATTGACCATCATCTAACCAAACGGCAAGAAAAAGAATCATAAACAATATGATTCCATTCCTTGACTAAACTAAATAAACAAAAAAATAACAATTACCATTACCTTTATTCATTATTTGATTTCATTCTCTTTTCCTTTCTATAGATTGAACCAAACATCCCTAAGAGTGATGTTGGGCAAGGCTATTTCCATAACTACTTTTTCTAATCACACATCTCATTTAATTTAAAAAAAAAATATGTAGACTAAATTGTCCTTTAATTAAATTAGGTAAAAATCAACACTAATAATTAGTAGTTATCATTTTTTTCAAAAAACAAATATGCCTAAAATTGCTCTATTATTTTTAATCTAATGAACTTAATTTATTGTTAGATTTATATATTACTTATAAATATATTTTTATTTTTTCACAATCACTTTTATTGTTGGGATTGCATGATTTATTTTACCATAATTTTTTCAAAATAAAATGGTCTTTTATGTAATAATCTTTTTTCCTTAAACTGATTGTTTACCTAAATCAACAAAAACTCTTCATTTTGATTTTTCAAAAAAAACATTGTCCATAAAACATAAAATACTATACAATTTCTTTATATAGACTAAATTATCCTTTAATTAAATAAGGTAAAAATTAATAGTAATAATTAATAATTTTCATTTTATTTTTTTAAAAAATAAATATGCCTAAAATTGCTCTATAACTTTTAATGTGATGAACTTATTTTATTAATAAAATTAAATATTGGTTATAAATATATATTTTGTTTCACAATCACTTTTGTTGTGATTGCATGAATTATTTTGCCATGATTTGTTCAAAACAAAATGATCTTTCATGCAATAATTTTTCTTTCTTTAAATGATTGTTTATCACAAACAAGACAAATTTGTCATTTTGATTTTTAAAGAAACATGGTTTATAAGCATAAAACTAGGGATGCTAAATGGACCAGTCCACGCGGAGCGGGCTTGGTCCACACGGATGCAGACCTAAACAGGCTTGGTCCATTTAGGCCCACATTTAAACGGATTAACTATTGCTTGGTCCAGTTCGCAAAAAAATGCGGATCGATCTGCATGATCCGTAGGCTTTAGGCTAATTTAACACTAAATTAGCCAGTCCGTGCAGATCTACATTGGTCTGCATAAATGCGAGCCTAAACAGGCTTTGTCTGTTTAGGCCCGCATTTAAATAGATCAATTATTACCTGGTCCAGTCCACAAAAAAATCCAGACCGATCCACTAGGCCCGTGGACTTTTAGTCCATTTAACACCCCTATATAAAACATTATACAATTTTTTATTTTTTAATACAATTCACTATAAACAAAATTTGTACCACTGGCAACTTCATTTAAGGTTAGGCTCAACTAGTTTTCAACAACTAGATATGACTTGTAAACTATTTTTGCTAATGACACATTTTATTTAATACAAATTTTTTTAGACTAAATTACCATTTAATTAAATAATATAAACACCAATACTAATAATTAATAGTTGTCATTGTATTTTTTTTCAAAAATAAAATATGCCTAAAACTATTGTATAAATTTTAATGTAATGAACTTAATTTATTACTAAAATTAAATATTGCTTATATATATTTTCATTTTTTCACAATCACTTTTTTGTTAGGATTGCATGAATTACATAAGCAAAACTTATATTAATGGCAACTTTATAACTAGCTTTCAACAATCGGGTATGACTTATGAAAAGAGTAGGCTATTTCCATAATTATTTTTGCTAATGATACATCTTATTTAATAAAACAAAATTATATAGATTAAATTATCCTTTAATTAAATAAGGTAAAAAAAATCAATACTAATAATTAATAGTTGCCATTTTATATTTTCCAAAAACAAACTTGCCTAAAATTACTCTATAGCTTTTAGTGTGATGAATTTATTACTAAAATCTAATATAACTTATAAGTATCTTTTGAATTTTTTTTCTAACAATCACATTCATTGTTGGGATTGCATGAATTATTTTACCATGATCTTTTTAAGACAAAATGGTCTTTTATGTAATAATATTTCTTCCTTAAACTAATTATTTATTATAATCAAGACAAACTCTTCATTTTGACTTTTACAAGAAACATTATCTATAAAACATAAAACACAATACAATTCTTTATTCTTGAACATAATTCACATTAAAAAAAACTTGTATCATTGGCAACTTCATCTAAGTTTAGCCTCAACTAGTTTCAACAATCATATATGACTTCTAAAAAGGGTGGGATTATTTCTACAACTAGTTTTGCTAATAACACGTTTTATTTAAAACAAATTTTTTATATAGACTAAATTACTTTTTAATTAAATAAGGTAAAAATGATATTAATAATTAGTTGTTGTGATTTTATTTTTTTCAAAAAAACAAACATGCCTAAAATTGCTCCATATGATGAACTTAACATATTACCAAAATGAAATATGGTTTATAAATATTTTTTTATTTTTTATTTTCACAATCACATTTATTGTTGGGATTACATGAATTATTTTGTCATGATTTTTTTTTTCTCAACATAAGATGGTCTTTCATGCAAGTATTTTTTTTTATTTTCCTTAAACTAATTGTTTACCACAATCAAGATAAATTCTTCATTTTGATTTTTAAGAGGAACATTTGTTATAACATATAAAACAACATACAATATCTTTATTATTAAATACAATTCACGGTAAGCAAAACTAATATCACTAGCAACTTCAAACACTTCATCTATGTTTAGTGCTTAATTTTTTGTCTGTATATGTATGATTATTTTTTGTCTTCAAATTCCTTTTTTAATTTGGGGATTGATTCAGTCTACTTAAAGTACTTTTTTTCTTGACCTTGAGTTGTTTTAGATGTTAATTATGATATACATGAGTTCTTGGAAGTTATTATCATTTTATTAAATTTGGAAATTTTAATAAAACTTGTGGTTGAATATTTTTCTTAGATTATTTTGACATGTGGCTTAATTCAAACTATTGAATTTTATTTATTAGATCATGTTTTTCCTTTTTTTTTATAATTGATCATGTTTTCTTTAACTTCTCATGATTTTAGTTGATTAATATAATTTTCATAATAAAGTAGATCACGTTAAATACTATAAAGTAATTTTATGCTATCACATTCCAAAATTGGGAATCTAGTGATGACCACAGAACCTTAAGCACTTCATTCCTTGTAAAAATCATATGTAATCTTGAAAACAATGAAAATAATACCAAAACATGGTTCAACTATTTTTTTTAAAATAAAATGAAACTTTAATTATAAAATCATTTTATTTAAATTCAAATAAAAATGGAATCATGAGTTCATGACTAAGACATTTTTAGGATGAATCACTAAAAGTTGTATAGTCTTAAAATGTTTGACTAAAGCTATATTTCAACCCTATGTTAAGCCCACCTACACATACATACAAATAGTCATATAAAACAAATGGTCATATAGCACATATATCATGAATTCTAATCTAAATTGTACATCTACTTCTCATCTTGAGATCATTCACAACTCCTTACATAATCTGAAACCATTTTGTATACACATCATATACTAGATCCTTTCATGATCATTACTTATCTTGAATCTTTCTCATGTTCATTACATATCCTAAACATTTTTTATATTCTAGTACATAGAAAACCTTGGTAATTTTTAAAATATATATATATACATAAATTTCTAATAAAAGGAAACTAGTTGAAGTAGAAACTACTACTCATCTAATGGAGGAATCCTCTTGGGCAATCCTACATCATCAATTTTCTTTAATTGTAGATCCTGAGTTGTTTAAATATAAAATCTCACAAAATAAAAGAAATTCACCAAATACAATTAAAAATCTAGTATCGGAAGATGAAAATTAAGATAAATTAACTCTTAGTTTGATTGATTTACCTCATATTCAACTTCTAAGCTAGAGATACAAAAGAGAACCCTTCTCTAATGGGGTTTAGGTCTTTAGGGAGTTCTACTTAATCATCGTCAAGAATTCTATTAGTGATTTAGAGTTTGCAGAATTTATATTTGTATGCGGCCCTCCAATTGACCGACCATAGGTGACTGGTCAACCTGGATTGATCAGTCGACCAGTCCAAATCAATAGATCGGTCGGTTGGTCTAGGTTTGAGTCAACCTCTTAGCGCAAATATCCCAACCATTCCCTTGGTCCAATCTCATCTCTTTTTAAAGATCTTATCCAAGCTATCATAGTTAAAAGCTATCCTAATCTATTAAGGGTGTTGCTTAAGCATATTTATTTTTTTGGAAAAATAAAATAAAACCTATTATTTATCAATCTTGATTCTTAACTGATTTAATAGAGGATTGTTTAGTAATATGAAATTTTTATATTTAATGAGTTGTGGCATTAGAAAAAGTGGTTATGGAAATAGTTCCACCCTTATATATATATATATATATATGGATTTAAATTTGACCAATTCTCAATGTAAATTAGCTTTACACTATAATCCATCTATGTGTTTGTCACATCATTAAAAATAGGCAAAATACAAATAACCCTCCTAAACAAAGGTTTAATGTCACAAAACCCTTTAAAGTTTCAAATCCTAACGTAACGTTTAATGTCACATATCCCTCTAAAGTTTCAAATCTTACAAATAAACTAAAATGTTGAACTTCCAATAAAAAAAAAAGGAAAAGACACTTAAGCCACGTGTTAACTCTTTCTAACTATTTTTAGTGTGAATTTTAGTTAATATATGGTAGATTTTCTTCTAAATTAGGGCTAAGTCTTTAATGCATTTAGGGCATGACTAAAGGCAAGTAATCTAAGTAAATTATTCTTAAAATTTTACTCACTTGCATTTCAAGAGGTAAGGTATATGTTTTTTTTTTAATACTACTTTAGGTTTATTGCTTAAAAAAAACAGTAAGAAAGAGTCACGTATGACTCATATGTCTTTTCCCATTTCTTTTAACTAAGATTTTAATATTTTGAGTTTTTTTTTAAACTTTAGGGGTTATTTGTAGGATTTGAAACTTTAAAGAGATTATGTGATATTAAGTCTTATTTTAAGGGGTTATTTGTATTTTTCCTTTAAAAAAATTTTAAAAAGTCTCTTATTGTCATAAAAATTCTTAATTATTATTTTCTTAATTACATGCCTTCTTTTGATTCATTGATTAACCCAAAATTTAATTAAGAGTGAATAATACATACGAAGTGGACTCTTTACTTGTCTATGTTGATCATTACAACTGCATGTTTCTAGTTTTGAAAGAAGTCTAAACACATAATTTTTTTTGCATTTAAAGCCCTAGCTTCTTTTTATGTACACCCAACAACTCATAAACTAAGCAATATAAACACCATTTTGAAATTCACGTAATGGCAACAAAAGTTGAGATTCTGCCAAGAGAGATTATCAAGCCATCATCTCCAACCCCTAATTATCTTATAGAGTTCAAAATCGCCTTCCTTGTTCAATTGGTTCCTCCAATAATTTATGTTCCCCTATTCTTCTTTTACTCTTCTTCTGATATTTTTCCATTAATGGATAATAATTTTAAAATGATATCTGATAAATTGAAGACATCATTATCATATATACTTACCTTTTATTATCCATTTTGAGGAAGAATGAAAGGAAATCCCTCGGTCGAGTGCAATGATGAAGGTGTTCTTTACTTGAAGGCCAAAGTCTATTATAATCTCTCGGATATTTTAGAAAATCTAGAATTGAATTCTGTAAATGAATTTCCTCCATTTGATCCTCACAATCCATGACAAATTATAAACTTGTGAACATAGTTGTTCAAGTTAGTGAATTTAGCTGTGGTGGTATAGGGCTTGGTGCTTGCAATTCACACAAGATTGATGATGGGGCAACTATGGCCAAATTCCTCAATGCTTGGGCTAAAGCAAGAAAAGGAATTGAAAGCCTAGTGTTTCCTCAAATGAAAGCACCTTTGCTTTTTCTACCAAAAGACTTAGGTACAGCCATTTTTAGTGACATGAAAGGTATACCTTGCAAAAGGAATGTTGTAACAGAGATTCATATTTAATGGTGCAAATTAACTTGTCTAAACTAAAAACTCAAATTGATAGCTTCAATGCCATGTGCGTTGAAGTGGTGACATATGGAAATCGAGCATGGAAGCAACTAGAGAAAGTTCAGAGGATAAAATTGATAAGGCATCTATAGTGATTCATGCTGTGAACATTTGAAGCCAGATGGTGCCTCTGTTATTAGAGAAATCCTTAGGTATCTTCTATTTAAAAGTTATTTCCCATGATTGAAGCAAATAAAATGGTTGATTTAAATTATTTATCTAAGGTTATTAGGAAAATGATAAAGGAAATCGATGGAGATTTGTGAGACAATTTCAAAAAGGTTCTAGACTTTCTAAGGTTATTGAATTCTGAAAACATCTGAGGTTTATGATTTTCAAAGGAAGTGTTTAATGTTATTGTTTTAATAGTTGGACATGATTTCCTTTCTATGAAGCTGATTTTGGATGGAAAAAGCCAACATGGTTGTGTACTATTGGTGTGCCTATAGTCAACTTTGTCATTTTGATGGCTATAAGATTTGGTGCTAGAATAGGGGCTTGGGTGACTTTAACTAAGCATGAAATGGTCAAAGTCAAGTGCGATCCAAAGCTTCTTGGGTTTGGTTCACTTGGCAATTAGCTTTTCAAAGTATTCTCTTTATGATGAATTTGGTGCATTGATGTCAATGTGGAATAAGAAGCCAGCCCAACAAGATTGGACAAAAATGTTTCTATAAAGTGTGTTTTGTTAGTAGAGTTAGTTTCCTTAAATATCTCTTGTATTTAGTTTTATTTTATCACAAAAGTGGATCAAACTTAACCCAATAGAATGTGAAAGTAGATTTATTATTCAATGTATACCTTATTTGGAGTTTGAAATGTACTTCTCAATTAATAAAAGTATATGCTTGCTTCGATGAAAGGTAAACCAATGTATATATAGGCATGGTGTCACATCCTAACTTGAGAAGCATGACCAACATAGAAAGTCACTTGTTGATAAGTTTCTACAAGCCTTTTCAATACTATGAACTTACTCAACACAATTAAAATAGTAAGAACAAAAAGATCATATTTTTAAATTTAATAAAGATGAAATAGATTTTCTACAAATTACAAACACTTTATACAAACTTTTCAAAGATGTTTTGCAAGAATTTCACTAGCGTTACCTCTGTTTTTCTTATGTTTGCCGGGGTCACAAGTCTTCCAAACAACCTGATTCACAACATCAGAATTTCTCAAAACATAAATGTAAGGCACAATAATATACATGCACATATGGAGACACAAGACTATTCCACTGTCAAATTTTCATCCAAGGTTTGTGCTTTTAGTCTCTGCCAAGGTAGTCCATGTTGAATGATGGTTCTACAACCTAATAATTTTTTTTAAAGGAAAATATAATGAATTTCAATGGAACTCAGTAAGTAAATCATTTACTAGAGTAAATCATGAGCAATTAATACGCCTAACATTCATGTTCCTATGTAGTCTATCTGGTTTAGCTTTTCCACTTATCAATTAGCAAAGAATTAAGTAACTTTGCCTATATGCTAAGAAAATGAAGAAAAGAAACTAGAAAAAGAAGCTGTCTGACCATAGTACATATGATTATAATTTCAATTTATTAATATAACCTATCCAATGCTCACTACCATGCTACAAACTCATCTAATTAAATTCCTAAGCATTCGGCACTCCCAACAATATTCCATTACTAGATTACGGTTTGGGATTTTGTAGGCAACATTAAGTGTTTTGAAGAGAATATTCAATTATTCACACCTTTAGTTAATTCACATAAATGGATTGTGGGCAATTTCATTTAAGAAATAGTTCTCATTCACCATAAGTAAATTGACAAGAGGGTACTTACATTAACAGCCATGTATTGAAAGACAACACATAGTGACCCTGTCTAGCTTAAAAGAATAGGCCATTTGCATATAAAGCTCATTTGCTATTCATTCTAAATAATTCAACAAAAGATCCCTAAACCAAGTACTAAGCATAAAGACTATCATAGAGTAATCTTTACTAGTTCATAAGAATGGCTTACAGCCTTTTGCCTTCAAAAAAAGGAAATTTACACAAAGTTTCCAACCAAAGCATAATAACACTTAACTATTTCAAGAGAGGCAGCCAACAATTGTATAACAATGAACCCTAAGTAAGCTAAGTACATCAAAAATTCATAGGGAATTTGAAATGTGACATGCTAAAATGAAGTTAGGCTCATAAGTAACTTCTTAGGACAGCTTACCTATTTCAATTTTTTTCAATATCAATTCAATCTCTGTGCTCCTTATCATTCCACTAAATTTTAACTCCCCTTATCCTTCCAACAATATAATGGCCATTTCATATTATTTCCATTGTGATGGGAAAAGGTTGCTAAGAACTTACTTGTGAGTCAAACTTACATTGTTCAATAAGTCACATCAAAACTTTAATCATTTAGCCCATTCCAATAAATATTTGACCAAATCCAATACATATTGATCATCTATTCAAGAAACACACAAAACTAAGTTACATATACATTCTTCTATTACTTAAGCATGTTTAAGCGGCACTATAATGCATTATGCAAACTTTTATGGCAAAAGTTGAATCTCCAACTTGCTACACTTAAATTTCTAAAATTCACACTTAAAAAATTAAACTGCTCACATTCAATTATACACAAACAATCAGGCACACAAACTATGATACAATAGTTATCTCTCCATCCTAGACAACCATAATTTCTTATCTATGATTACTTGTACATTCTAACTATTTACTTTCCACCTATCCAATATGGTTCAGTACTAACTAAGTATACTACCAAACTTACCTACTTAAACCCCAAGTAATGAAATAAACTCCTACGTCCACAGCCATGTCACTTGTGGAGTATCTATCTCCACAAATTACACTCAAGAATTTACTCACTCATCTAATTTACTAGAGGCTACTAATACATTTGGCCTAATTACTTTTTTTTTTATGCATTACCTTTACACAAAACCACCTAGGATCAAATTGTTAGGAACTAATTAGCAAACAACACACACACACACACATATTCCCATAGTAACTAGCCATTATGTTAAATTATAGTGAAAACATGCCGTTTTATACATGGATCAAGTAAAATTGGACAATTCATCAATTTCCTTCCAACTAGAGGCTCATAACTCCTAAAAGAAGCCCCTACAGGCAAATTTTAATAAATTCAGTAACTACATCATCTATTAATCCTAATCTAACATGTAATCATATCACATAAACACAAATTTTCCAACATATCTAATGACAATCTACCTTTCTCCAAGATTAATGCTAGTTTTCCTTCCATGCATCAGCAATAGAAATAAAGCATCTACTCATTACATCCATAGTCCTCACAATACACAATTATATGCCTAGAGTTGTCCTAATTTCCATATGTTACTACCTATAGCTTCACAATTCTAAGTAACACATGAACTACAACTTTCACTTGTAACAACCTTTTAACATATATGTTCCACATAATCCAATATACAAAATAGTATGTAACACAAATCATCAGATAAGTGAGTGATTTACTCACCTTAAATTTGTCCCTCCTTGTTGAGACCTAGCTAGTGACTAACATCCTATAGATGTTGTGGTCTGCAACAGAAACAAGGTAGTAGCTTCTTTGCTGTAGAAATAGGGTAGCAATTGGCGTTTGACTAAGTGGCAATGGGTGATACTAAAGTTTTGACAGGCACAGTTGTAGTGGCTTCCAGATTCAGTTGGCATGAGATCGAGCAAAGGAAGAAAGAGGAACCTAGTTGGAACCCTAAACAAATTGTTGAAAGAAGAAGCTGAACCCAATTGGATTTTAGCTCAAGCCTTGGTATCCTATCCATAGCAACTACAAATGTCCAAGCTAGTGGCTGAATGGTTTTAGGTGATGAAGGTGAGCTGGTTTATGGCAGCTAAGCGAAAGGATAAGTGTCAAAACTTGATAGCTTCAGTTTAGTAAGGTCACAAAAAGGAGACTCATGTGAACAAATGGTCGCTAGAAGAAGGTGGCGAAAGAGGAGATGCTGCTAGGGTTGCTGGGTTCTTTGTTTTAGCCTTAGTAGAGAAAGAAAGGGGAAATTCTACGTAAGGATTTTGTACTGGGTCCCTTTTATTTGCCCTCCTTTTTTTTCTCTCCAAATGAACACTAGTTTATGATAATAAAAATACAAGCTACCATAAAATAAAGCCCAAAAATATCACTATAAAATTCTTCTTTTTTAAAAAAAAATGCTAATCAATACAAATTCTATAAAATGCTTTATTGAAAATTTCCTAAAAAGAGGTTTGTCATTCTAATTTCTTTAGACAAGGAATTTGTTGCTACAAGAGTCTCATCGTTAACTCTAAGGTTTTGTTTTGGTAGATATGTAATTTTAAATAATGAAATTGTAATTTGTTATGTAATTGATACACATAAAATTTGTACAACCTTATAATCCATCGTAAATTGTAAAATCTTCCAACAAAATTACAAATTTTATCATTTTTACGTTAAACTTTTATAAAAATTTACAAAATTTATGAACATATATCAAAGATATTAAATTTGTATAGAAGTGATTAGCTTGTTTTATTCAATTTTTATTGATTTTAACTATAAAACTGATAAACTCGTGTATAGCATGAACTAATATTATAAAATAAATGAAATATTGATTCTATGAATTTTTTTTGTAATTTAATGTATATTTCAATATTTTTAAAATTAATTCTCTTAAATAAACTATCATGATATTCTTATACATTGGTATTGATTCTCCTTCATAAAAGAAAGCAACAGTTGTATTAATCTTAGTTTAACATTATATAAGAATTAAATTTAAAATAAATTTTTGTGAAAATATATATAATATATAGTTTATTTCAAGCTCATAAAAGAAATAATATACATATTCTTATAGCAAAATTTTAATAAAAATCAATTATCCATTTGTATATATCTTATAAATTTATATAATTACTTAGCATACAGAAATAATTAAACTATAATTTAAATTTAATTTATTTGCTTTTAAATTTTAAACATAAAGGAATATATTTTTGTGCCATTCTTAATAATGTAAATATAATTTAAATAATTTTAAAATCTATTTTACAATATTTAGTAATTTAAGAAAAGTATTTTCTTCTTTACAACATCCTAAAAAATTGAATAATAATATAAATATATAAAATCAAGAAAAAATAAAGCAAGATATGATCAATAATAGTGAAGAGAGAATGTCAAGTTAAAATATAAATTAAATATGCATTATTCCATGTATATTTAAAATTTGATATGTATTATTTTATAATACATCAAACTCAAAAGTATATAGATTTAATTTTAATTCACTGAAAATGTAAGTTTATTTTATACTTTTACTTGCTCACGGGTTACCACATATTAGAAAATGTTAAAACTCATTTATTATTAGTACAAATTTTAATTTCTTTTCTTTTTTTAATGATTTGATGCATTTTTATTCATTGATAATGTAAAAATTTTTATACTAACAATTGATCAAATTTAAACTCAAATTATATATATGTGAATTAAAATATTAATGCATATATTTAATTTATATTAATTGAAATAAACCTATTTATTAGCAAAATTATTTTAGTTACATTTATGGTTAAATTAAATTTTTTTATCCTTATAATATGTACCTTAAATGCCTAGTACTTACCTTAAGTTTTATTTGATGCTGATTGAATTTATCAAAATAAGAGTTTTTTAAGATTACAATATCAACCCACTAGTGAGTAGGTTGACCAAACTGATAGTTTAGTCATAAACAAAATGTCATGGGTACACTATGCATTGGAAGGTTCTTAATGAGACCACTAGGTAATGGCCTTTGAAACATTAACATTGATATCCAAAATGTGCATCAAAAGAAAAGTGAATGAGAAATGGTACACTTGATTAAAGGTAAAAGGAATAAAGGTGACAATATGGGGATTTGGAGATAGAACATTATAATTAAAATAGTGTATTGATAATGTCTAGCTTATGTGAATAGTTTGATTATGAAAATAATGTTCAGAGACAATTGGTATGGCTCACCCGAAAATGTTTAGTGAGATTTATATGTGAATGGCTCACTCTTTTATAGGTGTCTTAATATTAACTGACCATAAAGAAATAAGAGTTGATTCTTTTGGTACTTGTATATAGTTTAGCTAAGAAATAGCAGTATAAAGTCTTAACTAAGTTTTCCCTCCACATTATTGGAGTACTTAAGTAAAATAGAAACCATCTAGTAGAACGGTAAATGAGAGATGAATTAGAACCTAAAAGTGTGAATACTATGTTATGTTCATTGTTTGATGGTGGGAGATTAATCTTAAAAACAATTCAATTGTATATTGATTTGACTGAGTTATGTATTATTGTGTATTATTTCCACTAGTAATTGTGATATTAATGTAATTATACATCAGCATTAATTGTATATCAGTATTAAACTACATATAGAGTAAGTGATTTATTTACTGGATTTCATTAAAAACTCACTATGTTTTCCATGAAACAAAATGTTTTAGGTAGCAAATTTGTTTGTTGCCTTAGAGACCACTCGGAGCTAAGAAGTATGACACAGTACTTGAAGGAATAGCTAGTAGTAAATGATTTTATGTATGTATGCATCAATTCTATGTCTTTGTGGTAACCTTGAGATTTTAGTTGAAGGCTGCTTCGCTATCTTTCAAGGAAGTCTTCACAGCATCTCACATAGTATCATTGAGTTTCTTCTGTTTGAATTCCAACTCTTTCCCTAGTCCTCGTTCTTCTTGGACAGGACATTTTACTCCTTCACAAGGACAGTGATATAGTCAATAAGATCGGATATGCTCTTATCCCAACCGGCCACCATCCTTTAACTTGGCCTCAAGATTTTGCCTCAATTTTTCCAAGACCTTGGAGTTTGTTTTTGCCAGTTCCCTTTAACTCCTGGAAAAAGTAGGCACCGTAGCTAGGAGGAGGTAGCCAAGCAGATGAGCTAGGTTATGGAGGATTTTCCATTCAAATTCTAACTCTTTCCATAGTCCTTGTTCTTTTTGGATAGGGCATCTCACTCCTTCACAAGGACAATGATATGGTTATTAAGATCAGATATGCTCTTATCCCGATTAGCCACCTCCTTTGACTTGGCCTCAAGATTTTGCCTCAGTTCTTTCAACACCTTGGGGTCAATTTTTGCTAGTTCCCTTTCGTTTCTAGCAAAAGTAGGCACTATTGCTTGGATGGCAACAATAAAGCAAATGAGCTAGGCCATGAAAGACTTTAGAAAGTGTAGGGGCTCATGATCCAGTATGAACTCTTCTATATGATCTTTGTCAACAGGAAGAAGCAGCTGGCTGCACAGAAAGACGTCATAATCGGTGACCTTGTACCATAAACTGTATATGGTGTTAAATGATAGATCACTCCCTTTAAGGGCCTCGACTGGTTGCAATTCCTCCCAAGCCACCTACCTTGATCTTTTTGGTAGAAATAGTGAGAGCATCGAAAAAACTACCCTCTTTGCCTTTGCTTAATTCTTTGAAGGAAACTTTTCGCTTCCTCATAAATAATGTCTTACTATGTCCAGAGATAGGAATAGGCTGGTCAGAAGTGGAGGAGCCACTGGAAATTTTCATTGAGAGTGCCAATTTAGGTTGAATGATCAGGGGCACTAGAAGCTTTTCCTTGGCCAGAGCTCAAGCATGAATTTCAACCACATGCTTAAAGTCTATCTTCTAGTGGTGTATCTCAATCGCTTCACTATTTAGCCAACAATCTGAAAACAACAAAGACAGAGGTCAGTAGGTCAAAGCAAAGTTAAAGTATAATGAAAATACATACGAAGTACTGTTTGAGAGTCTAAGAATTGAATGACAAGATCTTGGTCTTTGTCGGAGAGATCTTAAAAAAAGCACCCTCAAGGTGGCTAAGTAGGCTTAATCCATTTTGCCAGATAGAATAGTTCTCCATCTTAAAGAAAAAATGGGTAAAACCCCTCTACCATTCAAACCTTGAATGCTTCCAGGTGCAAACACTAGTAAGCATGTTCTCCATAAAGACCCGATTGAGGCATTGAAGGAAATGTATCCAACCTCCAACTTTCTACCAAGAATAAGTACAGAACAAAAGGAAAGATTCTACAGTAGGGATACGTTGGAGTCTAAGACTCAAAACTTCAACATAGAGGAGGAAGGCCTAAGCGTTCCAGGTCAACTGTGAGGGGTAAACATTTATGGCCAACAAGACACTCTTTTGAAGTGTGGAAAAAAGAGCAAATGTGAAGTTAGTCGACTACATCCCCATAAAACATAAAAAAAATGAAGTATCATAGATGCATGCTTGTTCATCCTCTTGAGTAAGCTCAAAAACAATCCCTTCAATAGACTCATTTTGGTCATGGACCTTCTCTAATTTCTGAATTACATCTGGATCTCACCATTCAACATAGGCAACCATTCATTTTACATCAAGATGAACGTCTTGTAAACTATCTGGGTGGTGTGGATGCATTAATCAAATAGACTCGTTCATTCTCATACTAGTCATTAGACTAGTCAGCCATGATTGATCAAAAAATACGAGCAAAGTGGTAGATATGAGTATTCCTTGAGGTTGAACCAAGAGTCAGAATCTAATGATAGGTCGATAGTGTCACCTAATCTACCAAACATGAATGGGAAGAGCACAACGATGAAAACTACCTTTAAAGAAAATAAATATGATCAAAATAAGCAAGGCGAAAGTATGGAAGGATGATTGAGCAAGGATGGTTGAATGGAAATGTGATGTCACAATAAAGAGTTAAAAATTGGAAAGAAGTGGTAAACACTGGTCTCTCTGATACAACCTAAGGGAAGACAGATAAGCCTGGAGTGCAACCACTAGGAAAAAGTCGTCATAACTAGTGCATTACATAAAAAAATAGAGAGAAAAAAAAAGATGCAAAGCCAAGTGCCACAAAGGCAAAAGTAAAGTTACCTACAAGAAGTTGTGGAGGTGACATTGGTGTCGAAGAGAACAGCACTAAATGAAGAGGTCGAAGACAATAGCAGTTTTGACAACAATAGCAACTACAGGCAGGTTCAACAGAACAGTGCTTTTTGAAAGACTAGAAGGGTTTTTATAGAAAGAAGAGGAGAATCCAACGGTTAAGGGTTAGTTAGGATGAACGACCTAGATGGCAATCCATGCCATTAACATAATTTTTGCAAGTCTTGAGACTCCTCGAGATGCCAAACCATCATTACAAAGTGCAGATGACAACTGGCTCAAGAATACGAAAGGTTGCTAGGTAGGCAAACCATGTCTCCCGCTAAGAGGGAAGGGCAAATGACATAGCCTAAGTGACCTATAGTCCTTAGGTGATCAACCTAAAGTCGATTGTTCAGTACCAGTCATAAAACTCAACACTAGTGCACAGCTTAGTCCATGCCAATTGGGTAACCCCAAACAGTCCATCGATCTAAGTGCGAAACTTGGATAAATAAAGGACTGGTAAGGCAATGATAACTCTATGAAAATAGAGTTATCTTGATGGCTTCTAAACTTAAATTGTTGAAGTATGAAAGTGATTTTTATAAATCAATCTTTATTATTAGTTATTTCTGTTAATTTGTCTAAAGTGATTCTATTGTTTTATTTGTGAAATTTTTGGATATGTTAATAGAGGAATTGAATTAAATTGATGATGTATGTTTGTAGATGTTTAAGTCTTAATTGTGGCTAGAAAAAAGAGGAAAAAGATGAAAAAAAAATGCTAGAAGTTAAAAAGAAAGGCAGCTATTACAGCATGAAAAAAGTTTTACCAGTAGTAATTTTTTTTCTTGTAGGGACCAGTTTCATTTGTGAAGGGTAAAAATCTAATTTAACAGAAAGCAACAGAGTGGCACGTCAACTGGAGAGTATTTTACCCATTTTTGGTGCTGTAAAAAATCTGATTAAGAGGGAGCCAATAGGGTATGCACGTCAGCTGCTGAGTTAGGGGAGAGCTGAATAGTTTTTGCCTATTTTTGGCTGTCTTAAACCTTAAAGAAAGGGGGAGGATGTGTGGAGAGGTAGTAGCAAACCCAAAAAAAGAAAGAAAACTTTTAGACAACAGAGAAAGCAGGGGATGGACGTAGAAGATGCAGAAATGATGCAATGAAGAGAAGATTCTTAGATTTGACATTCTTTCTCTCTTCTTCTTCCTTTTCTCTAGTTATTATCTTCATTTGGCAAGCAATGGAAGCTTTGTATTTGAGAATGACAGATTTGAACATGAGTTGAATTTGTTTTAGTTAGGATTAATGATGAACTTTAATTTTGTAATGAACTCTTGATTGTTATTATGTAATGCTAAGTAAATATTTCCCTTTTCATTTCAAGTGTGCTAAATCCTATTCTCATTATTGACTGGCCATTAATGATGAGATATAGAAATAACTTCAAGTCTGGAAAGATTGGAGTTATTGGACATAGCTTGAATGATGTAAGTTCAACTTTTATATATTGTTGATTTGTAGATGATATAGGAATATATTGTTTACCATGCAAAACGTAAAGGAACTGGTGCTGAAAATGATATTCTAAAATCTAGATTAGCATAGGAATATGTGTAATCTAATTTAAGAACTCTAAGCATGATGGAATTGGGAAATTCACATATTCTATTATGAGGTTCTGGTTTATTGGGAAGTTTGTTGTAGCATTACTATAACAGCTGGGTGGAAATTGCATGTTAAAAGGATTCATTAATCCTAACTAGTTAATCCACATATTAATTCATTTATTTTTGGAGATTCAGCACCTCTATTCTTGAATCATTAGTAGTATAGTTCAACATTGTCATTTTGTGTTCTTAATCATCTTAGTTAGCCTAGTGAAATTATTAATTGCTCATTTGGATTTCTACATTAGTTTGCAAGAAATTTAATCCCTGTGGAGATGATACTCACTCACTCTATATTACTTGTTTGACTATGTGCACTTGCGTATTTGAGTGACAAAACAATTCATTCACAAACAGGCAACCACTTAAATATGAAAAAAAGCACGACTCAAGCCTATGTGAACAATGTGACACTAACAACCACTTAGCGAGATTCTCGCTAATATTACCAATACATTGCAAACACGTGATAGCACCTTATCCATCCAAAAGAACACTAATTGGCACATTCGGCACCTATATATACCACCTGGTATCCCTTTTCCTCAATCATCTTCACTACACTACTAAAACTATGCTAAAATACTGAGTTGATTGTTAGAGAGTGCTTAGTAGACCACTTCTGTCATATATGCCTGACTTTGTTGTACTTGCAGGTTATTCGTCACCTTCATTTGGCCTTGCCAATCAACCTCACCATTCAAAGAGTTTCAAAACCCATATGGAATTAACCATCAAGAAAAAAAATGTTATTATTAGGACATAATAAGCATATTCATTTTTCATAAATTATTACTTATTAAACAATTAAAAAAATTTGATGTAAATTGATCCCTCTAATTTACTGCTAGAAATGCCCGGTGGTTGGAAATTCAAAATTTTTTCAAAAATCGATTGGACTAAGTAAATCCACCCCAGATCATGTTGGTTTTGGACAATTAAAGCTTCATAAGCTTATAAGGAAGCTCCACTAACCTTTAAGACAGCTTGAATGCAATGGAAGAAGGTCGGAGAGCTTCCCATCAATCCAGTCCAATTGTCCCAGTCCTACTGGTTATCCATATCAGAAAATGCTTGAATCAGGTCTCTACTACCTTCCCAAGGTGCTAGCCAAGCTAAAGGAGCAGATTTCCAGTTCAAAATCAAAAGATTTCATCGGGATCGAAAAAGAGAGGAGCAATAGGTTTTGGCTGGTTTGAGCTTGCCGGTGGTCTGTGCACCACCTTAGCCAAATGCAGTGTTTTTTTGCCTTTTATAGGGTCGGCCCAAAATGACGTCGTTTTGGCTTGCTAAAGTAAAAATTCTAATTTTTCACTTCGGGCCTAGTAGTTTTTGTAAACTACATTTTGTCCCCATGCAATTTTCATAAATTACAAACAAGTCCCTGTGCAATTTCTATAAATTACAATTTTACCCCTATAATTTTCATAAATTACATTTTGGTACCTGGATATAAATATATCCTACCTTTGGCCATAATTCATTCTCCGTTATACGTGTGACCCAGAAGGCTCCTGAAATATTGGCAAAAGTCCATAATGCCCTTCAAACCATTTGAAGGCATATAAAATTAATCTAATTAATTTTATCCAATAATTA
>JANHAO010001591.1:0-34136 GCA_026873985.1 Saraca asoca
ACCGGTACAAATTAGCAAAGAATCAAAATATGATTTTGATGGAGGGCTCAGGCTCCTGGGTGACTACTTGCTGGGCCTGTTGAGCGCGCTGTCCGAAGGGCTCCACTACATAATCCTATAGGCGGCCCTTTCTGATGAGGCATTTGATGGCATTTTTCAGAGTATTGCACTCTAAGGTGGTGTGCCCAGCCTCGCTGTGATAGGCACAGAATCTGTTCTGATCCCTGGACTTAGCGGGTATCCTCATTGGTCGAGATTTTTTGAAGTCCTCATTATGTCTTTCTGTGGCGAAGATTTTATCCTGTGCATCTGTTAAGATGCTGTAGCTCTCGAAGCGGTCTCCGGACCGCTGAGGTTTTACCTTCTTCGCGAGGTGAGGAGTGGGGTGGTCAATACTCTCGCTCTTCCTCTTTTTGCTCGTGGTGGGACCATTTTGGCCCATTTTAGGTCCGTTCCGAAGGTTTCTTCCCATCTTATTTGTTTGGTCACTCATTTATAGAATTCAGTGAGATCTCGAGCGGGGGACTTATAGAGGCTTCTATACAGTTTACCATCTTTACGAAGTCCTGCTGAGATGGCTGTCAGAATGCTTTCCTCCAAAGGGTTTTCCATGGAGTTAATCTCATTTCTGAACCGAGCTATGTAACCTTTGAGCGGCTCGTCCCTGCGCTGGAAAATCATCGCAAGATGGCAGGGAGGCGCAAGTTATCTCTTTAGCGCCCGATATTGGTCTATAAATTTCTTTTGACAATCCTCCCAGCTGCCAATACTGTGCGCGGGGAGGTGCCTGAGCCAAGCGCGAGGGGCTGCCCCTAAAGTGGTGGGAAAGACACGACACTTCAACAGGGGTTCGATCGTCTGGAGGTCCATTTGTGTGTTGAACACATCCAGGTGATCGTTCAGGTCACTATTCCCCTCGTATAGCGGGATGGCAGGCACCTTGAGTTTTTGCAAGAGAGGTTGCTTCTCAATCTCCACAGAAAATGGTGAGGTCTCCTCATGATGAGTCCGATCGTTTTGAGGCTGTGGGTGCTCCTTAAGTAACTTTAGCCTTTGGAGGACCTCGTCCATTGCCGGGTGCTAGTTTTCACGCTGGGGGTAGAGCTTTCTGCGCGTTGCGAGCCCTCCGGGCGCTGGCCATCGTAGTCGTCGCAGACCTCTCTCTGAGCTTCTTCTCAAAGCTGCTGGAGTTACGCCATGACCTCTTCTTGTCTTTGGGCATTTTGTACTTGTGCCTGGGTAAGTGCTTTAATAGTCTCAGCCAACTTTTTGACTGTATTTTCTAGGGTCGATCGAGATTGATCAGGCGTTTGCACCTCTTGCGTCTCAGGTGTGATAGTGTACTGAGATGCTAGAGCTGTAGAGCTCCGAGTTATTCTTCCTCAGGCCATTGCTGAACAGCAGTGGAGACTTCGAAGAGCGGATGATCCCCACAGACGGTGCCAAAAGATGTTGACGTCGAAATTCGGCTCATCACAGAGGACCAGAACTTCAACCAATGGGATGTGGATTTCGAGAATCAATGTCGCTCTTGAAGTGTTATGAAAGATGGTCAAGGGGAAGAACAAGAGGGATTTTTAACGTGGTTCGGCTAAATTCGAGCGGCACCGGATCTTATGTCCACGGTGGAAGTTTTATTGATATTGGATAATTTACAGGAGTTCTGCTTACAAGATTGGCCTCCTCCCCTATTGCTAACAAGGCAATCCTATTTATAGAGGAAGGAGCAGTTGCATGCAGTAATTATTAGCTACAGTTGTGTTACATCAAATAAATGAGAAAAGACAGTAAGAAGACCGTACCCTAGTAATAGGCTGTGAAGCAGGCTTTCTTAGGCCGACATATAGGCTTGTAACTGCCACCGTGTCAGGCAAGGTACTCTGCTATCTCAAGCGAGAGCTTCACAGTTCGGGGAAGCCGCTAGGGTCACCGTAGCAGGGAGGCGAGTGCGAGCGGAACGATCACTGGGTCTATCCTTGAGCCCATTATCGCTGAGTCACGCTGTCGCCGGAGTGTGGCCTTTCGGACCATGATCGAGGCGAGCGAGACAGGGTTTGACGCTCGTTGTTGTTGTCTAAGCTCCCGAAAGTTCCTTGCTGAAGTGCGAGGACTGGTCATCGATTTCTCGGGGACTTGTTCTCACGAGGCTATTTTTAGTGTATAACAGGGCCTAACTCATCCAGGATTAAGTCCACTGGACTAAGATATTAGGTCCCCAAATGTGAGCTCGGGTTGCTAGTCAACAAGGGGTCAAAGTAATAGCCTCAAGTAGAAGAGAACAAGGCCCAACTCATAGATCGAAGCACGCATCCCCAACTATCAATACAGGAAGATCCGTTTAGTTTCCTATTTTAATAGGAATATGCTGTAACCATCAATCGTTATCTATTATGGAATCTTAATTAAGTCATGATACTTATCTATTATAGATTTACATTTAAACTATAACCCTCCAACCATTATAAAAGGGAATGAAATCATTGTATAAGACACGATCGATCATCAAATACAAAACACTCAGTTAAGAGTAGTAAAAATCGTGGACGTAGAGATCAAACTGACTTTAGTTGAACCACGTTAAAAACTTCTAGTGTCTCCCTATTCTTTCTCTCTGTCTCTTTCTTGATTTATATTCAATATGTAGTTTGGGGTTTTGGGACTTTTCGATTGATCGAATTTTACTGTCAACATAATGTATGTTATTAAGGACTTATTTAGTTCATATAAGAAGTAAGTTCTTGTGAGAAATTGAACTTCTTAAGAAATAAATTTCCTTATGAACTTTTGCAGAAGTGTTAAAAGTTGTTTAGTTGACAATAATAAATTAACACTTTCTAGGAAGTATGTAAATTCATATGTTGTGTTTGATTCAACTATAAACTTTCCAAAAAGTATTATTGAAATGACTAAAATAATCTCTTGTGATTAAACAATTTTTCATTAAAAGACTGATCATAAAATAAAAGTACACTTTTCTCATTATTTAAATTGTATGAGGATAATTTTGTATTTCTTTTTTCATTAAAATCACAAGAATTTTTTTTTTATCTTAAGGAGATTAGGTAAGTAACTCCTTATACTTTATGGGAAATAGTACCTTTTAGAAAGTTTTACTTCCCCTAATTTTTTAATTAATGGCCAACCAAACAACACAACAATTTTTTACCTCTCAAGAAGTTGCACTTTTCATAAAATTTTCTACCAACCAAACGACACTTAAATATATGAAAATGAGTTTGAAATTATGCCCAAAAAAAAATCATATGATAAACCAACATATAATATATTGTGCTTCTCATTGACAAAATTTATAAAAAAATTCATATAATTAAATAAAATGATTTGTTTAAAAAATAACATAATTCCAAGGTTTTATATAATTTAATAATTTGATTCCAATTTTTTTACAGTTAATAGAGATAAAATCCAACCACCTAAAATTGAAAGGGTTCTTTCACATTTTTCCCTATTTTTTATAAGGAAAATTTTAACCATGAGATAGATTGCTCCACTTTAAGATTGGAACTTATCATCGATCTCTTTAAAGATTTATAATGATACTTATAAATCATTTAATTTTTTGAAATTGTTCATAATACGTTCCTTTACATTAATGTTAGAGCTTACCAACATCTTTTTAAGCATTTATATTGATACTTATAGTTTTTTAATCATAAAATGGTTGTTGATGGGAGAATTCAAATCTGAAATATAAGTAACAGTTTAACTATAAGATAAGTTGCTCCATTAATAGATTAAAATTTATCAGCGATTTCTTTAAAAATTTATGATAATACTTATAAATTATCTAATTTTTTAAAATTATCTATAATAAATTACTTCATTTTAAGGTTAAATTTACCAAGGACCTTTTTAATAACTTACATTGATACTTATAACTTTTTAATCATAAAATGGTTGTTGAATATTGATGGAAGAATTCGCGAGTAATACAAGACAAGCGGAGAACAAATCTTACCTGAGACGACCCAAAAGTCACAGTTCGTAGTTGTTTCATGACTGGCTACTGCCCGTTCCCCCTCTCCGGTTACACATTGTGCTCTTTACATTGCATGGCCACCCCCTCTCTGTCAACTGTACAGCTTCCTATTCTTGTCCCACATGTTCAGCTGATTTATACCGTTAGGGAGTTCATCTAATGGTTTTAACTTATATTATTCAATTTTTTTTATAGTGATAAATTTCTTTAATCCATGAATAATTATCATATTGGTATTTTACTAGAACTAAAAGCTTTCATAATTATTCCGATATAATATTTAATGGATTTCATTTTCAAATAAAGAGTTACATTGTATATATCACAAAAAGAAATGAAAAATTTAATAAAATAAATATATATTTATGAATAATTAAATGATTTATTGATAGTAAAAAATTGTGAACAGTAATATTCTTACTTAAGAGGGAAAAATTTTGGATTAAGTGAGACATAGAGAAAATATAATTGATTTAATTAACGGGTACAAATCAATCAATTATAAACACTTCACTATAAGTTTAGAGGGATAAAAAAAAAAGTAAAAAAAATGTTTACCCTCCAGAGGACTGCCTAACATCCCAATAAGTTCTTGCATGCAAAATCTTTACATATATTTTATGTATTTATTATATTAAATTATTTATAAGATCACTTGTGTTAAAAAAAATTAAAAATGAACGAATAATTAATTTTTCATTAAATTTTTTAACGCATGTCATATTACAAGTAACTTAGTATATTTAATCACAATTATGTATGAATATCTTTTTCTAGATAAGTTTAGTTGGTTAATGTTTTGCAGGATTTTAATTTACTGCCAAAATTGGCCTCCCTGATTTCTCTGTCTGTTGGAAAATTGGCATTGCATTTATGTGAACAGGGAACCCACGTTGAGTAACAGATAGACGTTGAAGTTTTCCGGCTAAAAGACTACATTAAGATTTTATTGCATGTGAATACACTTGGAAGGAAAGAAAGAAACTGAAGAAAGCAGCTTCTTATTTGCATTGCATTTATTGTGTTGGAAGCACTTATCTAGTTCGTTATTGTCAATCTCGTGAATCAAATAATGGCTTCTTATATATATATTGCGTACACAACAAGAGCACTTCCAAAGAAACTTACATGATTTCAAAAGTGAATATATAATTATATACTCTTTTTTTTCTTTTTTCAAATAGACGGTTTGTATTAATTTTTCCTACGAGGTGGAACTAGAGACTTAACCAACTAACGGAATCATCTACGAATAATAAGTGAAGTCATTAAAATAAAAATTAAATCATATTATTATAATTAATATATAATTTTAAATTATAATATTGTATTATAATTTAAAATAAATTATATTCTACAAAAAAATTTAAAAAATAAACCTCACATAATTAATAAATTCTATTTGACTCATTTAGTTTGTGATGAATTTAATAATTTTTTTAATGATTATAAAAATCAAATTCAATTAAAAATAATAAAGTTTTATAATTTATGATTAATTTTTTATTATAATATAATGCTTCATATTTTAATATGATTTGGAAATAAGTGAAAGTATTTTAAATAATATACATAATAATACGTATAATTTTAAGAAAATCAATAAAGATACACATCTATGTCAAAGTACCTGTAGCTCCATCACTATGACACATGTATTATCTTGGATTCTAATTTAAAATTTATTGTGGGTGTTTTTGGACAATGTAAAATGGGTTGACAAAAGTCTAACAAGAAGATGAGTCTAACTAGAAGAGGCTCGGATCGTTCAAGAACTGAGGTCGTCCAACATAGACATCAGCTCACTAGTCGCGAGCTTGGGACACAGGACATGGCCAAGGCAGTAATCCCAGCTCGCTAGAAATGATGACCAACTCACATGGCCAGCAGGTTGCCCTGCTCGAGTTCGAGTCATCAAACATGAGCTCGACATCGTTGGTCTAAGGTTAATAGGGACCCCAGAATAGGAGCCCCAGCTTAAGGACGGAGCACACTGCCTAGTTAGAGATACGTTGTGGCTGAACATTAACCCAAGGCAAGCAGTCAACTTGCAAACACTAATTTGTAGATTGTAGGACCCACTCACAAAAAGTAATATGTGAAAACTGGCCTATAATCTGCAAAAATAGATTTGTAGAAATTTAAATTGTCAACATATTTATTACTTGATGTAACAGATTTACGGTTCATTAAATTACATTTGTAACCTCCCAACATCTATAAAGAAAGGAGGAATAAATACAATAAGAGGTCCTGGAATAGATATGATGACTCTGCCAAATTTTCAAGAAAAATAAAAATTATCCGTAGACGTAAGAATCCAAAATAAAGGATTTTAATCAAATTATGTTAAAAATTTCTACTGCCTTCTCCTTATTCTTCATCTTCTTCCTTAACTTTCTGTATTTGTCTGATACTTATATAATCAAATTATAATTTGGGATTTTAAGAATTATTTTAATTGACTTAGATTTAGATTTATCAAATTTTACTGTCAATAAAACATTAATTAGAAAAAAGCCTAAAAGACAATAACAAACGTTACTAAACCTCTAAAAATATCCAGAGTACATTAATTATGTCAACTGACAGTAATTCAAAGGAAGAACTTTGCAAAACAAAGAGGGATTTAGAAAATTTGATTTATGCAGTCAATATATATATATATATATATATAATATCATACATTTAAATTATTATTAAAAAAATATTTAAGTAATAATAATAATGTGGCATTTGTCCTTTGTTTTCCTTAAATCGTTGCTATGAATATAATTTTAACTTTTGTCAGAAGTAAATTTTTTCTGCATTTCTGGATGGCAAGCATGTATATATATATATATATATATGTATATATATATATATATATATATATACACAAACACGCGCGCGCGCGCGTTTTGTGTGTGTAAAAACAATTTCTTTACCGGACAAAGCCATTTTAGTTGTGGGCATGTTTTTATACTTATTAAAAAATTGGCAATTATAAAATTTCATGGGCTTATTATATATAAATTTTGTATCAATTATCTTTTGGCCATTAAAGTTTCATAAAAACATGATATTATGTACCAAAGCATTATCACAAGAAGAAACTATGGTACTGGCAATTTTGGGTAAATAACCATACACTGCAATGGGTGTGGGCAATTCCAATAGACATGATTGTCACTAGAAAGGCAATTACAGACTGTTCCGCTCCAAATTCTTGACTCTTCTCGTCCTATTTTCACCCCATCAGAGAGTAGAGAGAGAAAGCGCTGTCCTCTTGATATGCGACGGAAATAGGATATGTAGATGTCCACAAAAAAAAAAAAAGAAAAAAAAAAAGCTCTATCAAATACATTTTGAATATGAAAATGCCGTAAAGTGTATGGAATTCACGTTAATTTGATGTTGGATCCGCATTTTTCTTATTAAAAGGGTATTATTTTTACAATTGAAATTATTGTAAAAATAGATGTACCCTATTTATAATTCTTTTCATGTATTTTAATATAATTATAATGCATCTAATTTTGAAATTTGATGAGTCACAGATTTAAAACTGATTAATTAACAGAAAGAGACATAAAAATGAAATAAAACTTGATTATTTCTCAGCATTACATAAATCCTTTCGAAAATGTAGAAGTAATTTATGTTTAATGTTCATCTTTGATTTTGGTAGGAAGTGTCAAAATCCTTGTGATCATAATAATGAGGGCTCTATAAGGATGGACAAAGATTCATAATGCTGCAATTTTTACCATTTCTTTAACACTAATAAGGTTTTCTTTCTTTCGTGCCTTTGTTTTTCTATCTCTAATTTCTATTAGAACAAACAAATTGATGAAAATAAACAGACGATAAGCCCCGAAAAAGAAACAAAAAAACTCTAAATCCTTTGCAAGTTCTTTTTCTGAGGATCTTCACAATGACCAAAACATATCAAAGTGTCCAAAAATAATTACTTTAAATCATATGTAGCAACCAATAAAATTATTTCTTGTAAAAAAATAATAAAAAACTGGTTCAGACCCGATTCTTGTCAAGGCAAAGCGCAACCATGACGCGAGAACCCGAGCCGCGAGCTGTCCTTGTCAAACTCCAACAAGTACCCTTGTTGCATTAGATTCCCTATCACCGAAAATCCGGAACCCAGTTTTACGGGTTGGATCGCCAAGCACATGACCCGATCCTCCACTTCAATGAAGTAGTTTCTCGGCGGTGGCGCCAGCACTGCTCTCCCGGCGAGATTGAAACTCAGTTTTGGCAGACTCGGTCTCGACTCGCCCGTCACGTTCACGCATAGGTCGAATCCCAATGGGAATCCCGCTGCCAGTGTAAGCTTCACGCGCCGCCGAAATGCTGCCAGGATTTGCCTGTAGGCCGGCTCAACCAAGAAGGTCAACGTGGTTCCGGAGTCGACGACGGTGCCACCGTTGCCTGACTTGTCGACGGCCCAAACGGAAGGGTTGATTCGTAATCTCACACCGTTCATTGAAACGCTCTTGACGTCAATGTAGTAAAATGTGGGAGAGAGAGGGTTGGTTAGCAACGGCGTGTAGCTCATTTTGGGAACGGTGGCGTTTTGGAAGCCACCGATGGTGAGGTAGCTCGTCGGAGGCGGGGATATGGTGTAGTCGAGTAGACAGTAGGAGAATTTGTTGCCGAATCGGTGACCCAATTGGGAAGGAAACGATATGGATCCTCTACCCAAACCCATGACTCCTTGTGCTCCATTGAAGCTCGCACCCGTTACACTCGGGCCAGAGATCTGAAATCCGCACCCGAATGCCAGGCTCGAGAGCTTTGCCTCCCTCCCGGAGCTGGTTTTCAAAGTCGTCGTTTCTTTGCTGAAGATCCCGCTTGTGATTGACCCGTCCGCATAGGAGTACTCGTAACGACACGGGCTGTGTAACCGGGTATGGTTGCAGAGATGGCCGAGTTTTGGGTGAGGAACCAGACGGCACGATGAGCCGTAGCAATGCTGGGGTGAGAATGTGGAAGAATGCCGAGGAAGGAAAATGGATAGGTGGAAGTGGCTGGAGCAGTTTTTACAAGCGGAGCACTTGACCCAGACTAGATCGCTGCCGGTATCGGCGACCAAGAGGAGGTTTTGCGGCGGCGACCCAATTCGGATATTGACGAAGTACTGACCCGAGCCTGTGGATGCGCCGGAAATGAGAGGAGACTTTAAGGCATGGCGGCCGTGGATGGCAGAGAAGAGGACAGAGAGACGGTGGGTATCGGAGGAGAGTAGCTCAGCCGGGGTTGATGGGTTTTTGCGGAGCAATGGGAACTTCAAGAAGTCCTTATTGGTGGCTTTGGAGTTGTAGATGGTTGTGAGGGTGAGGAGAAAGAGGAAGATATGGAGAGAGGATGAGGAAAGTGACGCCATTGTTGTAAGAAGCAGGCTGCAGGGAATGGGAGCGCAAGTGTGTTAAAAATAAGACGGGAAGGGCAGAGTGACGCGCTTTGCGTAGAGGACGTGTTCTTATACGTAACTGGGTGAGTATAATATACGTATATGGTAATATACGGCAACATGCTAATGTTTGAGTAATTAGTAGCGATTGGGGTTTTGTGTTTTTGGCTACATAATTTCATGTCCTTCTCAACGTCTTTGCCTATGTGTTGTTTTGCAACGTTTAGCCTCTGCATATACAGTATATATTGATGTCAAAGTAAGATTTTTATCTTTGTGAGGTATCAAAATTTTATAAAATATATATAATTCTTAAATTTTTAATTCAATTTAAAATTATTATATATAAAAATAAAATATTAAGAGTCAAGAGTCCCGCTAATTTTTCTATCTAATATATGTATCACACACTTTCTTGCACATCCTGCTATTATATTAACGTGATCTTGATTCAAATTCACTGTATACATAGAGAAATTCTCTTAGTTTTGAAGTAATAGCATTTTCTTATTTAAAAAAATATAAAATATATAAATTTCGTAAATGTAGAGTTCCATTCATGTTTTTTCGTGTATTTTTCTGCTCAATTTTCATATTGTAGAAGTAATTATTACCCTGACTCTATCTGTATTTAAATAAGTTGGATTAAAATTTTTCAAGACCCTCGTATATGGGAGAATGCGTGAGAGGTTGACAAGTCCAACCACCAATTTTCCCTCTTTCCAATAGAATATGTATGCCATGTTAGATATCTAGTAATTGTGTTTTTTCCAATGTAACAAAATGATACTCTGAGCTTCTTTTTCCTTCAGTAATTCCCGTTTCGGTATTGGTCAAAATGTAGTTAATTATCTGCAATTATTGTTGGTGTAGATATTAAATATTACTCTCTTCCTTATACAATTTAGTAATCTCTCTTTTTAAATTTACAAAATGGCACAAAAAGAAACCCTAGATAGAATTCTATGTAACAAAAAAAAGAAGAAGAAGAAATGTTTAACATGAAATTTACAAATATAAATGCAATTAAAAGCACAATGTCCATTTTTAACCTTACTTGAGCCACTTAATTTCATCCCTTAACTTGCAAGTTTTTTGCAATGTCAACTTATAACATATCTCAATCCAAATTCTCAAGAGAATTTACTAACTTAACATGATCATTATCACAAAAGAATTGGTTTGAATCAAGCAAAAGTGAATTTAACAGAGGATTCCTCAAATTCAAATATCTTTAACATTAGGAAAAAAAAAAAAAGAAATGACTCATACGTCTATCAATTACTTATTTTTAAATACAAATAAAATTTTTTTTTATATATAGAATACTAACAAATTGGAATCAACAAGTTCTTTCAAGAATGATTGACATTACTTGAAAATTATAAATTTTGAAATAAAATTATTTGAAACAAAAATGAAAAAATAAAATTAAAATAAACATAATAGTTAAATGACCAAATATACATTTTAACATTTTTATTCAGGTGAGCTTTTCTATGTATTGCTAATATTTAGAGGAGGAAATGCTAGGTAGACATTGATCAAGAATGACAAGAGCAAGTCCCACCCCCCTTGAAATAGTGCATGATTGCTTGTCGTTGTCATTCCCTAACTCTTATAAACTATAAGACAAATACTTTGCCTTGGAATCAAGACAGTGTTTGACGACCAAACAGAAAGAAAAAGTCAAACTTATTGCTTTTATGTATTTTATTGTATACAACTCAACTTCAGCTATTACACTCGAGAGAGATAAATATTCTTCAGATAATTTTTTCATATAATCAATTTTTATTATTAAATTTTACAGAGGTCCTCATGTTTCCTTGCACAAAAATTTGGGCATGATTAGAGTTTTCCAAAACTACAAACCAAATTGCAAATTGAAGGTTTTGAGTGTATTGCTCAAATTGTAAAAAATGATGTTGTTTAATTGACGGATTTAGGTAATCTCTTTGTATATAAAAAGTTTTATGTCTTTTTCTCTTTAACATAATAAGAACATGATAAGACCATGATGAAAGAAAATAAGAGAGAATCCAAATTTAATATCATTGAACTCAATGTTAATGCTACTTAGTGTAAATGCAGGATTGTGGTATAAGTTCTAGCATGAAATACCAATGGAGTTATTCTTGGATTTTGATCCGATAATTTTGAATGTGACTCATTTCTCTCTTTTAAAGCACCAATAATCCAACGGATCTTAATAGTGCATGATAATTTCCTTGATTCATAAGTATTCATTAACACTTTGCTTGAGTGAGAGGAAAGAAAAGAAAGGAATGAAGGGAAGAAAAAATGATTTTCCATTAATTGGTTGGATGGAAATGAAAGGAAAGAAAATGGAAGGAAAAATAAAAATGAAATAAGTAGAAAGTAAAATAAAATTAAAATTAAATTTAGATGGATAAAAGTGAAAACTTCTAAAAATTCATTGGGATTGAAATGAAAATTTTTCTTTTTTCAGAAGGACTTATTTGAAAATAATGGGAAGTCAATGGGGTCAAATTATAAATTATCTCATTCCCTTTTCTATTTATATTTCCTAGTAGCCTCCTTTCTCTCTTCACCAGCACTCGAACCCTTTCCCCTGTAGCCACTCTGCGCTCTGCTCCAGATCTGATCGAGCCTTCATTGTCCGACGTGACAGCCAATATCTTCGCTTTTTCTCCAGTGACGGTCTTCCTCCGCCCTGTGCGCGCACATTCCATTCGATCTCCCGGCACCTCAGTTCGGTTCTCTCTCCTAGTTGCGTGATTGTTATTTGCTTAGCTTGTCTTGCAGATAACAAAGTTATCGGCATTGGATCGGGCATTTAAATTTCAACACATTCATAGGGAGCAAAAATGAATTGTAGATTTGCTTGCAAAAATTGCTATCAGGCATAAGTTTAATACCCGAGTCTTTGTATTCCTGATTTTTGCATTCTATTACTTCAAGTAGATATGCATTGCATTGACTTAAGCTTAGTTGTTTTCTGGGGCTTATGCCCTGCCTTGTTTATAAAAAAAAAATTATTGTTTCCTTTTTGTGCTATTGTTGTTTGCTTTGTCTGTGCAAAGTGGGTTTTGATTTTTTTAGCCATTATTTCAGTAGTTGCTTGAAAAATTTTGCTTCCTTTGCTTCTGTTGCTAGCAGGCCAAAAACAGAGAATCAGCAAGACAGTTTTCTGCTCATTTTCTACCCATTTTGGCGAGGAAATATTTTAGGTGGGGCCCACAGTACGTTTTCTACTTATTTTCCTTTCTTCTCCATTTTCTTGCTCAACCAAGCAGGGGAAAAAGCCTTATTTTCCTCATTTTCTTTCCTTTCCACTCTTTTCCATCCAAATTCCCTACACCCAAACAGACTGTAAGAGTGATTACAAGTCTGTGATTTATATTTTACAGAACATGGTTATTTGTCCATCAAAATTTTTTACCATTTTTGAAATTGTTAGGTTTTTTTTTGTGATAATAGAAATGACAAGTCACTTAACACACATACACAACATTTTGAGTTCAGACTTAGGACATTGAAGAGGAGAAAATCTCAAGATAACATTAGGTGTCACTTACCATTGAGAGTGTTGGCAGATTGTTAATTCATCTTTGTTTAAGAATGTTTATAATGTTAGTTTACTTTGGTGTTATAGGACTAGAAATAGGATTGCTCATGAGATTGCATATTGAATGTTTAGAGTGTTAAGGAGTGGGATGGATTCTGCCACAGTCTAAACTAATCTTTAATCTCCAAATGATTAACCTAGGTTGATCAATCATGGCTAATTCAAGTGACTTTAGCAAGCAATTCAGGTTAAATCAATCGACTGACTGCATCTGGTCAATAAACCTATGCATAGGATTTTGTTAAGTAAGAGTCCAGTGAACTAACTATCTAACCAACACATGACAAAAGGCATGACTTAAGCCTTCATGAATAATGTGACACTGGCAACTACCTAACAGGAATCTAGCTAACATTACTAATATGCTACAAACGCGTGATAACATCCCATTTGTTCAAGAACACGTTAATTGACACATTTGACACTTATATATATTAGTAGGTACTCCTCTCTTAGGGCATCTTCATTACAATATTGAAATTGTACTGAAATATTAACTTGATCATCAAAGTATGCTTGGTGGATCATTTTCACTATATATGATTGATTTTACTATATTTGCAAGTCATTTCTAAATTTCTCCTCATTTCATTGATTAGCCTTATCAATGGAAGAATTTCAAGTTCTATATTTAAGCTACATCTTGTGATTGTTGATATTATAACTAATGATAGTTTTTTGGTTGGTATGTAATGAAATTTCCTTTAGAAAAAAATGTAGATTGGAGTTACTTTTTGAAAACAAATAAAACAGAACAGAAGATTTGGATGGATTTTTTTTTAATTCTATTGATAGTGAATTTTGGTTTTATCAAATCTAGCCAACCTGAGGGGTTCTTACGGACCCAAACTGTAATATGGTTGTGCTAATGTTAACAAATACAGCAAATAACAAAAAACAGACTAAGAACAAGAAGAACACAACAGGGGTTTTAATGTGATTTGACTAAAATTGGTTAGCACTGGTCTTTACATTCACGGTATCGTTATATTTGCTTATGAAAAAATTTTAGCAGAGTTTTGGTACAGTATTACGGCTTTAGATCTTGGATTATTTTTTATAGAGAGCTAATTTCCCTTATTTATAGAAAGGAAGAGATTACAAGTGTAATTACACAGCTTATACCTCTGTTATATCAAATAATAAATGTAAATGATAAGTGTAGCTCCTGCAAATTGGCTTCTACAGATTGCCTGCTCACTTTTGTAGAATACTTTTTGTGGGTGCGTCCGTGGTGTTGCTTCTTGCAGGCTGATCCCACGCATTAAGTCTAAGAGGGTTGCTACTTTGTGGCTTTCCTCAATGAGCTCTTTGTTGAATGAGGTGCAATGTCCCTGAGATGGACTCTCAATTGCTGCTGGCCTTTGGTCAGTGAGGATGATCTTTACGAGCTTACCTTTGGCAATACGTACTCACGTATAACGAGCTATCAGCTATGCGAGCCAAGTCTTTTCCCTTAACAATCTAGGACTTCTGTCTTGTTCTATGTTCGTATGGACAGTGGTTTAGCGAGCTTGGCCCTTTTCTCATTCGAACTTAGTTTGTTGCCGGACCTTTGCTAATCCATTTCACAAAACCAGAGAACACATATAACATAAGCCCTCAAACTCTCGGCTCACTTTGTAGGTTGGGAGTTGAACAGTTTCGTTGGTAAAGGGTCTTGTTTACAGATTACTATGCAATCAAAGTCTTCGGTCAGCCTGTCATTTCATCTGATCCAGGCCATACCTTATGCTATACATGTCTCACTGTCACAGATGAGTTTGACTTATTTTCTTCTAAGGCCTTTAATAAAAGTGGTTGAGAGTTCTGCAAGACTCCTCGGTGAGACCAGGCTAGTCCTATTTAAGACAGATGAAGTTTTCTTTCCTTCTTCATAAAATGATAGGATAGATGCCTTAGATAGGCCTCCAATATTTTCGATGATCTACTTTTCTAAAGAGATGTGCATGATCTGCTGCATAAGAAGCTTTTTCGGGCAATTCTCCTTCTCCAAGAATGAAGGAAGATCTTATATAGATCTTGGATTATTTCCTCACAATGATGCCGTGGGGTTCTTTCTTTCCAGCCATCTTGGCATGCTTTTTCAGAATCCTCAGCGCTAAGGGTGAGGTTGAGGAAGAGCTTGTTGCTGAGGAAGATGATTGGAAGAAGAAAGTTGGGGATCTAACATGCTCCTTGGTCCCCCAAGAATTAGTCTCTCAGCGGTTGGCTTTCTTTTTATTCTCTTCAACCTTTAGCTTGGTTTAATTTGTATTTTGAATTTTGTAAATTTACCTTGCTGAGGCTTTTTAATGAAAGAACTATTCTTTATGATTCTTGCATACTATACTGAATATTCTACATATTTAAGATGAAAACATAAATTCTTGCAAATCATAGTAAAACAAAATGTCTTAGATAACCAATCGGTTGCATTTGTTAATAGATATGAGAACCAAAATAATTCGATGACAAGTAATGTAACAGTAGGTTACATAAGAGTTGCAAGCATTAGGTTACATGAGATCTGCAAACATTAAGTTGCATGAGAGCTGCAAGCATTAGGTAGCAATTGGTTGAGTTTATTTTAAGCATCTCCATGTCTCAACTGGACCAGAGGTCACAGTTGGCCAATGAGTTTATTTTTAGTGTCTCCATACCTCAACTAGACTAGAGGTTGTAGTTGGCAAATTAGTTTTCAGAATGAGCTCTGGAGGCCTCAACTTGGAAGTTGGAAATTATACTGAAATGAGCTTCAGCGGCTTCAGCTCGAAAGCTGGCAATTGTACCAAAATGAGCTCCGGTGACCTTAACTTGAAAGGTGGCAATTGAGTAAGAACGCGTGAAAGCCGTGCCTTTGTAATATACAAGTACTCAGGTCGCATGAGAGCTATGTCTTAGTGAACTTCATTGTATGATGGGTGGCTAATCTTGTCAAAATTTTGAAGACAACTTGCTTTTTTCCATAACACTATGCAAAGAGTTCATTCAAAGACCAAAAAAGGAGTTTGAAATGCATTCATTAATTTTCAAAGTCCATTACAACATTAATATATGATTCTTATTATAGGGGCCTCTTCTCGCCTGAGGGCCCGCTAAGAAAGCTTAGGTCATTGCCCTGAAGGCTGCACTATGTAGCTTCACAAGGAACCTCTGTTGATGAGGTCTTCAATAACGTCCCTGAGTTCCTGATAATTTGAAGTGTCATGCCTGACCTCATTGTGATAGACTTAGAATTCTTGCTTGTTCCTCTGCTTATAGGGAACCTTTATAGGATTAGGCTTCTTGAAGTCTTCTCTTTCCATTTCCATTATGAATATCCTATCTTGGGTGTCCAATAGGATGTTGTAATACTCATGGTGACTTAGAGGTTGAGGTTGCTCACCCTTGGGCTTAATGGACTTCTTCACAGTTTGCTCGTTAGAGTGGTCACCTTGATCCACATTATCTCTCTTCTTATTAGGGGTGGAACTATCCTTCTCGTCCTTCTGGTCAGGCTTTCCCAAGTCGAAGGTTTATTCCTATTTGATCTACTTGGCAACTCGTTCATAAAACTCAGTTAAGTCCTTCACCGAGGACTTGTATAGGCTTTTGTATAACTTTTTATCCTTGTAGAGTCTTGCAGAGATTGTTGTCAAAATGGTTTCTTCAAATGGATTCTCCACTGAATTGGTCTCAAGTCTAAACCTGGTAATGTAATCCTTTAGCGACTCTTGTTTATGTTGGAAGATCATCGCGAGGTGACAGGAGGCATAAGTTGCCTCTTCAACACTTGGTACTGGCTGATAAACTTTTGCTCACACTTTTCTTAATTGCATATTGAGTGAACTGGGAGACTTTGAACCAGGCCCGAGGTCACCTCCTAGTATAGTTAGCAAAACTCGGCATTTAACCAGAGGATTGACTGTTTGTAAATCCATCTGAATGTTAAATATGTCTAGATGATTGTAAGGATCAGTATTTCTATTGTACAGAGGAATCATGGAGACTTTGAGCTTGAGAAGGAAGGGCAGAGTCTTAACTTCCAGGGAGAATGATGACCTGTCCTTGAAGCGAGCTCGGTCATTCAGAGCTTGAAGATGTTCTTCCAATTGGTTTATTTTTTTATACAATTCTTCCAGCAGCAAGTCCTGTGCCCCATATTGCTGGCTGGAAGATTGTTGATCCCTTTGACTTTTCTAGTCATGGGAACAGTGACCTGGAGTCTGCTGTTGCGAACGGCAACTTGAAGACTGATTGATTTTATTCGAACATCTAGCTTGCTATTGCTGGGGAACACTTTCAGGTGTAGCGACTTCATTCTACCTTTGCAAACCCTAAACTTGCACTTGTGCTAGTGCGGTGACTATTTTAGTCAGTTCTCCCATCATATTTTCTAGCTTGTCTTAGCATTGAAGCCAGGTTTGCATTTCGTCGGCCTCAAAGATAGTAACGACAGGTCGGTAATGAGCTAAAGGGGGCAAACCATTGGTGGCTTGAGCAATAAAAGAACTTGCTGTATGACCCTCAAGCAGGTTGACAATAGCATCTGACTTCCTGATGGCATTTCCTCTAGCCATTACAGTTGAACAAAGAGTCAACCACAAAAATAGAGAGACAACCAGAGAATAAATGAGTCTTATTGGGCATGCCAAAATATTGATGGTGGATTTTGGTTCTGCCAAATTCAGCCAACTTGAGGGGTTCTTGTGGACCTAAACTGCAATCCAGTTGTGCTAATGTTAACAAATACAACAAATAATAGAAAATAGACGAAAAACAAGAAGAACACAGCAGGAGTTTTAACGTGGTTCAGCTAAAATCAAATGGCACCAATTCCTATGTCCATGGTATCATTGTATTTGCTTATAGAGAAATTTTAGCAGAGTTTTGATACAGTATTTTAGCTTCAGATCTTGGATTATTTTTTCACAGAGAGCTTCTTTCCCTTATTTATAGAAGGGAGGAGGTTACAAGTGTAATTACACAATTTGTATTTCTGTTACATCAAATAATAAATGTAAATAACAAGCGCAACTCCTACAAATTGGCTTCTGCAGATTGCCAGCTGACTTTAGTAAAATGCTTTTTGCATGTGGGCCTATGGTGCTACTTCTTACAGGCTGGTCCGATGCACTGAGTCTAAGAAGGTCGTTGCTTTGTAGCTTTCCTAAACGAGCGTTTTGTTGAGTGAGGTGCAATGCCCTCGAGATGGGACTCTTGATTGCTGCTAGCCTTCGGTCAATGAGAACGATCTTTACGAGCTCACCTTTGGCAATGCGAGCTCAGGTACAACGAGCTGTCGATTATGCGAGTCTGATCTTTTCCCTTAGTAATTTGGGACTGCTGTCTTGTTCTATGTTCATATGGACAGTGGTCTAGTGAGCTTGGTTCTTTCTCATTCGGACTTGGTTCGGGCTTTTACCAGCCTATTTCATAGAATTGGAGAACGCATATAACAAATTCTTATTATGTCAATTTTTGAATTTAATTTAAGCAAAAAAGTTCAGATTTGTAATGAATAAATTAAGCATTAGAAAATAGATAACTAAACATTAGGCATGGAGCCACGTGAGAGAGGCATGTGGCGAAAAAACGTCAAATGTCTTATCTTGCATGGTAGCATATGGAAGAACATTTCAATTTTTAGTCGTGAAAATTTGTTAATAATTTCAAATATTCGGATAATGATAAAAATTAAAATATGTTGTGACAGACAAAAGAAAGAGAAATGCAAACATATAGAAAACACTCCTCTACATTTATTGACAATAATTGCTCATTTACAATATTTTCTTAGATTAATTCGTTATTAATTTACATTAAGGCTCGATTTGTTTTGTTGGAAGAGGTTTTCTGTTGAAAAATAATATTTATTTGTATAAAAATAAAATATTTTTTTGTTATTTATATGTCTTGTGATTAATAAAAAAATGTCTGATATTATATAATATAATAATAATAATAAATAATTTTTACTCTAAATAATGAATATTATTTTTTTATTACATTTTTACACATAAAACAATTTTCTAACAAAACAAACGCAGAGAACTTTTAAACACTATGATACTAGCATAGGCATTTGTGGATGATGTAATTTTGTTTGTTTGTCTGTCTATTATGATGATTAATAATACCAACGAAGACGAATCAATTGCAAGCCGGTGGCACATGCACAAACAAGAATAACACTAAACTATTTTTTGTTTGTCTCGGACGTTTTGTATCAATCCTGAGCACTAATTATTATTTTCTCAAAAAGGATCGTTTTGAGATCTTTGTCATTAGATGCTCTGGTTCACGTGGTGCAAGGTGATTAAGATTCCATAATTAATCTTTTTGTCTTAAATTAGGGTTTTTTAGTAACTAATTAATTGATTAATGTTATGATATAACTTGTGAACTTGGAAAATTTTGGCCTCTTTTTCCATTGTTTATGTTGAACTAAAATCTAAAGAGCCCACCTGATAGCTTTATTGATATCCTAGACGTCTTGCATGTGTGATTGGCCTTTTGAAGTTTTAAACAAAATTGAGGCCCAAAATTAATATTTGATCACACTCGACATTGATAACAGCTAACATAATGGATACATTCTTCCACAGCAACGGAGAGTATATGCGGATATGAATTTAATTATTAGGAATTGTAATTTTTCATTTAAATTATGTGTTTTGAGATATATATATATATATATCATTGTAAATGTTTAAACCAATACAGTTGAAGAACAATCCTATGAATGAAGTTTTAAATTTCCTTTAGATTTTAAACTTTTTTTTTTTTTAAATTCATATATAACCTCCAAAATTTATAACATTTTTATTAAAGTTTTTAGCAATTGTATTTCGATCTTTCAAAAAATTTTCGCCAGTTTCGTCCCTGTATAATTTAATGTGATATTAGAAGATGACTCTCTATAATTTACATAAATCCTAGATATTTTTTTACATTTTTTTTCCATTCCAATTCATTGCTTCTTTATTGTCTTTCTCTCCGACTACTTACACGGTTAAACTACCCTAGCTCTTGCTCTTGAAAAAAGGACATAAAGTTACTTGAAATTATATTATTTGACTCTGAATTTATTCAAAGATGGTGAAGACCTTTTTATGTGCTCTTGTTTAATTATGATAAGGTGTTATACAGCTTTCTGTCGGGTCATCAAATCCTTGTGTAGTAAAGCAACAATCTAAAATGCAGCTTTAAATGTGGGACGCCTTCCATTGCTGGACATGCACAATGCTTTTAGCATATAATGCTTGCTTCAGTTATATTGACCAAAACTGACGGGCAGGATAAGGTTTGAAGACCCCAAATTACTGACACCACTCAGATTTATTGCTTTGATAGTTCTAGAGATTACTAAGAGAAACCAACTTGACATTGCCATTGAGACTTGATGTCTTCCCCTATGGGTTAAAGGGTATGAGTTTCTCAATCAGGGCTCCTATCTATTTTTGTAGAACAGTTCATATAAACTTCTCTGAATTTTGATTGGAAAAAAAAGGGTAAAAGAAAATCAGTACTCCAACACAAGTTTCTATACTTATGCTTTAGCTTTAAGGAATAAGTGCAATGCATAATTGATGATTGAAGAAGTATTCCTCAACAAAAGGGTGACAACTAGAACACATGCCATACTCTTTAAAGAAGAGAATAAGTTACCAACCAATTTTTAAGTTTTTTTTTTTTTTTTAAATTTATAAAGAATTTGAAGCTAAGACATAAACTCCCAGCCCGCTTTGGCAATATTCTTCTTTTCAACACCTCCATTGTAAGCGAGTGAAACAAAAGGAAGGTGTTCCCTGTTATTTCTAGAGTTCTGCTACTTCTATAATTCAAGCCTTGTAACGACTCTCCCACTCACCACATGTGAGAAGGTGCGAAATCCGCACTATATATGATTCCATCATTCCATTTTACACAAATCCTAACTAGATTACAACACAAAAAACAGAATTATTAAATGAAGACAGCCAAGAAAAACGCAATTCTACTTTCAGCTTAATCTTCTGTAACAAATAACTAGAACAGAAGAAAATATTTAAGCAGCTTCTATGTACAAGCTCCACCACCAAATTGACTAACAAAGGGCATGTCAAATCACCACAGTGGGCGACAAACTGCGAGACAGGTTTCAGCTTCCTAGCGTCTCACACTCATTGGAGGTCCCTCTTGCCTGGTTGAAGAAATGGTACCTTGGGACCATGATGACGGTTTAAATCCCCCAACTAGTATGTTAGATGCTCTGCTAGCAGAAATTTTCCTTCGTTTAGATTCTAGCTCCAGTCTTCTCTTATCAGATGTAGAAGAGCCAGACAACCCAGGAAAGATTGATGCAGCATTGATCAATGCCCGCTTATCCTTCCTATTTTTGTCAAACTTGCTTGAAAACTTCACTTTTGATGCAGTTGCTGCATCTTGCTCTGCCGCTGGAAGAAGCCGTATGCCAAGGCCTCTTTTCCTAGAAGCAGTCTCTTCTTCAGCAACTCTTCTCTTTTGACCCTGAGAAAATGGAAAAGGCATAACTGGTCGTTACAGCAAGATGACATATGTGCTAACGTGCGCACATGTGTGTGTGTGTGTGTTTTATTCTGAAGTGAAAGAGAAAAATAAAGAAAAAGGACAAATTCCATAAGCTCAGAAACATACTCTAAGTTGCGCTCGAAGAGCCTTGTTGCGAGCATAGTCATCTGAATGCCTGGTATCAGATAGTCGCTGCAGACGCACAAGCACTGGTTCAGCTTCCTTTTTCTTTTGCAAATCTTCTCCCTGGTGCTCAAGGCGATAAAATGGATCTGCAAGCTTCCCCCTCTCTGTAACACAGATTGAAGCTACCATTAGTTATATAACATTCAGTACACAAAAAATTACGTGTAAAAGGAAATAAAGCTTGTAACATGATCAATGTATAAACTGCGGTTAGTGGGACAATTCAATGAATTCATGATAGAGGATCAGTTGCAACACTCAATCATAGCCAAAAATACGATCAACTCAGTTGACGGAAAAATAGTGATGATTCCTAGGTCAAATGGCATCCTCAACTGCTTCAAGAAAAATGTTGGCAGGTGGAATAACATATGCCAAGCCAGCTGGAGTGCGTGTGCAACTAATCAACAAACAAAAAGACTGACAGCAGTAATCTCTTTCCTATTACCGACCTTCATCCGCAGGCAGTTCAAAAGTTTCTGCATCCTCAACATCAAAATCCTCAGTTTTTTTCCGCGCCCCACTGATAATGACATACTCACAATTCTTCGGATCAGTCTGAATGATGATCTCATGTTTACAGCATGCAGATTTCATGGTAAAGCTCCATATCTGAAAAAAACCAAGAAAGATTAGTTTGAAAATGATCAACATAAGACGGGTTTAACAATCATTAATGGAAAAATCCAGAGAGACAAAAAACACAAAATATTAAAATAACAGCTTCACCACTAAAGAAATAATAAATGCTTGGTCAAGTTTGCAGTAAGTTTCAACACACCTTCGTAGAATAGTAATTTCCGACTTGCTTTTTCTCTGCATTGAAGCGGACACCCTTAGCAATCATAGAATTGCATCCATCACACCATACATTGAAAGGCATCTCAAACCTGAAAGCATGGTAAATACATTGGTTGATGATAGAAGAGACTAAAAAAATAGATGTCAAAAGAGTAATAATAAACTATTGAAAGACAACTTTCAACTTTGTACAAACCCCAACTAATCTCAACAAGTTAAAATGCACTTATTTAATAAAAAATATTATGAACCAGGGATATCAGATTCAACATTTCACTCTGAAAGAATATGAATACTAGAATCCACTCATGAACCCTTACATGTGATGGGAATTATGGGATAGTTTCTTTCTTTAATCAGTCAACCCATTCCTTTCATGTTATTATAAATTCAAAAGTTTCTGGCCAATGCATTTTCAAAATTCATAATGGACATCACTAACTTGAAATGCTCATCATCCACACTATCTCATTTTACAATCCTCATCGCTTCCAGCAAAGTAATAAAGGATCCAGCAAGGAAGACCCTTATTCCATGAAAGGCTACAGTTTAACATGACTCCCTGGCAATACTTTAGCTACTGCTAAAGTGACACATTACCTTATAATCAAGATGCCCTGATCTATTTTTCTTGCTCTCTCCCTCAAGGCATGTTGACCATGAAACTTGTTCAGAGAACCCTAAGAATATCCCAAAAAAATGTGAGCCAACAAATATAATGTACTTCATAAAACAACAACATAGAAAGCTTGTATGGAAACATACCTGACTGGGATCCCATTCAGGGGGATAGTAAAAGTTGTCTGCTCTGGCAGCTGCTAGTGAAGACTGCAAAAATACAAAGATATAGTTCAGCGTATTGACTAAATAAATAACAAATGCCAAACATTTGCAAATATCATGCTCTCTTCTTCTTCTTCTTCTTCTCCTCTCTCTCTCTCTCTCTTGGTGGGTTTGGGGAGAGTGAGAGAAGGGATGGGGACTGATAATAGTTACAGAATATCTTGAGCTGTAAAAATCCACTAATAAGCTTCACTTGCATATCAAATTTGAAAGGACAAACTTCAAAACTTCAGCATGGAAATACAAACACATTTGATATGTTAACAAAAATCTTTATCCCTAGGAACATGGTTGTTTGTATCGTAGGATATGTAATGATTCAGAACTTTTTCCCTCAGCATCACTTGCTTATGATGTTTAGTCAAGATTCGGATGACTCAGGTCTTGTATATCCCCATGAAACTTACCATACAGAAGCCGGATCCAAATGAAGGGAAAAGGAAGCTAAAACACCTGTAAGTCTCCCTTTTTGCCTAAGTGTACTTGCATATAAATCTTAAAGACCATCAGAAAATCTTAAGCTACTCCAACCTTCAATACATGATCAATATTCAATCTTGTATCAAAAGGACAAATCCATGCTACACTTTATCAGTCAACTCAGCATGACACAATTTCATACCACGTTAAGCATTCATTTTTCCACATATGAAAAAACTTCACAAAACAATTGATAACAAATTTCATTGCAACCTCAAACAAAAGTTTCAATAAAAGTCACTCCCATCAATTAGGAACAATTTGATAATAACAATTTCCTCAGATTCACATCCAAAATAAAATAAAATAAAATAAAGTAGCCAACATACCATCAGTTATGATCGCTGAAAAAGTAGGGCAACAAATATATATTCAATCTAATCAGGATACAAAGCTAGCAATCATATCAAAACCTAAATGAAAAAACAAAAAAAACATATCGATTGTCGTACCATTTTATTTAGGGTTCTTCTTTATCCTCTTCGAATTCTATAGGTTTCAAACAAACAGGCACATAGATTTCCCAGAAATTCTGATTCAGAGCTTCAATCCGAATGAGGAACAATCGATCGCGCAAGTAAAGGAAGGCTCCTTGTCCTTTTACGCGTAATTTATTTATTTAATTTAGAGTCTATATTTTTTGGGGTCAACTTTTAGAGTCTGGTTCGGTTACAAATACCACTATTGGGCTCAACAAGGTCGGTTTCTGAAGCCCAAATAATTTATCCAATAGCTTAAATTGGATCATGGAATTCCCTAGCTATATCTTTGGTGGGTTACCACCATGAAAAAAATATGACAAACATAATCATGGTTTGAGTGACCCATCAGCTCCAGTGATCATTAGAGCCCAAACCCTTGGGCCCAAGGAATTTTTTAGACGATTTTTGTGCTCTCATAAATGTTGGGCTGCATAGCCCGACTAGAATATAACCGGTGCTAGCTCAATTGCACATTATTACACCTTCAACTATGATATGCAAAATAGATAAATAGGAGAAATGCAAGATACCCCTCCAACTTTAGGATAATTACATTTAATATTCACAATTATTTTTACAATCATCCCAAAACTATACATAAGTAGTAAATTACACCCAACACCATCTTGAGAGTGATTTGAGAAGGCAAACAAACTTGATTTGATATGGTAGAAAAATCAAGTATTTCCTAAATGCCTTGTGGTTTAAATTTGAAAATGATTCAATTTGTGTACTTTTTTTTCCAATTTTCTCTTGTTTTTGGATATTTTAATTATTTTAACATTATTTACATGTCTAATACGAGTAGAAAAATACATGTTCATGATCCTTATATTTTTATCTTTACGTCGATATAATATAGTATCTAAATTTGTTCGGAGTTATGAAACAAGATTTAATATGAGTGTAATTTATTATTTTAGAATAATTTTGGAGGGTAATTGTAAAAATTAATAGTTATATGTTAAATGTAATTATCCCAAAGTTGAAGAAGTAATTTACATTTTTCCCTGAATAAATAAATAATGCTCTGCTTGAATATGAATATTCAATATGCCAACAACATGTTTATCATATAAATTAGAGAAAAATGCATTGGCCTCTTGAAGTATGCAAAAATTACACAAACTTCCCCTAGTTAAGCATATTCCATTATGAGTATAATAAAATATTTTTTAAATATTTATTTGTTAAGTAGAAAGTAAGATTTCTAAATCAAATAATATTTAGTTACTCCATTATCCTAAAATAAAAGCAAACTTTTATACAACAAACTAACAAAATAATATTTGCAATATATTCCTTTTTTATTTTTTTCTCTCATTAAAAGAACCAAAATATGAAAAAAAAAAATTTTATCAAAAAGAATTAAGGGTTGTCATGGAAGGTGATATTACAATTCTCGAATCTATTTTTTTTTTCACTTCTCAATTGGTTGTATTTTATTTATTATATTTGAGTTAGAAATTTTTTGTTTAACAAACAAAACTTTTACATTTGCTCATGATTATTTTTTTTGTTTATTTGTTAAATGTGTAATTCTTTTTTTTTTATTTGTAATATAGATGTGAGTCCTTTTTTTTTGTTAATTTCTTATATATGAATGTAATTTTTTAAAATTTATTTAAAAGATATGAGCTCAATTTTTTTTATAATAATTTTTTTGTTATAATTTATTTTTTATTTGATTTTTCTTGCTTAATAAAATTAGATAATAATAAAATTATTATTGTTATAAAGAATTTTTCTATCAAATATCTTTTAATAAAAAAATGCTAGACTTGTTCTTAAGGCAAAAGAGAATTTAATCAGGATATTTTTAGTATTAATTGGTCAAATAACATCATTAAGCATGGAGAATCAGCTATTTTAATAGAAAACTATCAGAAAAATTTAATACGGGGTTATGTATAACATGCTTACAAGCAAGGAAAAGGTTGGTATATTTTTCTCTATAAATTAATATTTATTCAAAAATTTAAACATAAAAGTATATTATTTAACATAATTTAATAGTTAAATATGATTAAATTTATTTAGATGTCATCTGATCTTTCATAAAATATATCTTTTTAATGTGAAATATAGTAATTTATCATCAATACTCTTATGTAAAAAAAAAAAAAAAAGTCAAGCTCTCCAAAATTGGGCTTCAAAACTCATTTAAATAAATTCGGATTGATTTTGGCTTAGTCCAATCCATTGTATGTTACGAGACGTTAAAAGCTTAATATTTTTATTATCACTAAGCCTCTGTCCATTGTTCATTATGTTTTGATAATGAGTGAAAATTAATATTAAGATTTTATTATTATGATGACAAGTCATGAATTGGGCTAACAGTGAATTACGACATTATTGCCGGTTGGAGTTGTTACTCAAATAAAAACAAAATTGCCATGAGAATAAATACTAAATAATCATATAAATTTGATATAAATTTAAAAAAATAACAAAAATAAATAATCATATAAAACAAGAAGTTATGTAATTTTTTTTAGCTATAAAGGCAATCTTTATAATTCCAAGATAGAAGAAAATAATTTTTTTTAAAATAAAATAAAAGTGAAAAGGATTTTGGAATTAGAAAGATTTATAAAGAATTTTTTTTCCACAAAGAGAAAAAAGCATGTGAGAGAAATTTCACATCTAAAAAAGTGATTGTAAAAAAAATTAAATAAAAGAAGACCAACCTCAAGTAAAGACTTTTTAAAAACATATTTTCATTAGTATTCTATTTAAATAAAAACTAATTTTTCAAATATTAAATAAATAATAAATACTTGAAATTTAAAAACCGTGTACCTAATTAGCTAATTTTTGAGAATTGGCAGACAGCTATTAAGTGCTATGTTGTATAAAAGAGAGAGAGAGAGAGAGAGAGAGAGAGAGAGAGAGAGAGAGAGAGGAGGAGTTACTGATTAGAAGTCCTCGTATCAATGACGCGTCACAGTCCAAAAAGAGTTCTGAAGGTAGAAAATTGTCTATTTAACTTTTAAAATGGAAAATACAATGACATTTCCCAAAGCACACAAAAATTATATTTATCTACATTAACCTCTTCCCTATTATTGTAAAACACGCTACATATAAATATATTTTGAATTTGTTTATTAATTTTTTATTAAAATATCATTTATCATTGATTGATGATGTCATTTGATTAATTAATATAAAAGATATCCCTTATTATCAGATTTAAACTCTTCTTTTATCAAAAAATAAGTATTAAAAATGTGTTTGAAAGTAAATTTTTTTGTAATAATAATAATAATTTTATTATCATTTTAAATAACAAAAATAAAACAAAAATGATTATGACAAAAAAAATTATTTTCATCATGCAAAAAACATTTAATTTATATATTAAAAATATTCTTTAAAAAACTCAGTTCATATACGAGGAAATAATAATAATAATAATAACAGAACTTACAATTTAGAAAAAAAATTGCCATAATTTATGTTCTTATACAATAAATAACAAAAAGAAAGTTGCACAACCTAAAAAATAAGTCAAAAAATTGTAAGGAATCTCAAAAATTTGTCTGTTAAATTAAAAAATTTAACTAAATATAATAAATAAAATACAAAAAATTGAGAAGTAAAAACAAGAAGATTGGAGAATTATATTCTTACCTTCGATAGCAATCCTTTATTTCCTTAAAATTAATTTATTTTCTCAAATTTTAGTGTTTGTATTGAGAAAGAAAAAGATGGAACTATAAATTTTTTCAATTATATAATTTTTTATTAGATTTCAAAAAAGTTACTTTTATTTAGGAGGTGAAATAATAATTAAAAATTATTTAATTTAAAAATTCTACTTTTAACTTAACCAATAACTATTTAAGGAATATTCTGATATTTTCTTAACAAAATATGTTAGATTGGAAAAATGTGTCAAATTTCAAATTAGGCGAGAAACTAGTGTATTTTTCATATATTTTTTAAGGGCTTATGTATTTTTCTCTTTAAAATTTTAGTTTAATGATAATTTTAAATCATTAATAATTATAATTAAACTCGTAATATTAAGTTGTGATTCAATGTACCTATAGTAATCACAAAAGAATGCAATTATTATAAGACATTACTTTAAGTTTGAATTTTGGACATTACTTTTGTGTATATTAATCCTGTGCTTGGATGAGAGGAGAGAAAGAAGAAAATTTCATATTTTAAAATTTTCTTTTAATTGGATAAAAAGAAAAGAAAGAGTGGAAAAAATAAAATGATTGATTTATAGTTAATATTACTCCATATATCAAAATTTTAAAATTTCCTTAAATTTTTTTCTTATTAAATTTTGAAAAGTTTCTTCTTTTATTAGCTATTTTCTGCCTAACCAAACAAATGGTAAGGGTTTTGTATTTATATCTGATGAGATAGAAGCCACCTGTAACATCCAGCACTATATAGACACATGTACAGAAGACAATATAGGTTGCACATGAAAAAGATGCAAGGAAGTGGGCCAATGGTCTGTCAGATATCAAAATAATAGAATCATTAATATAGATTACAAGTGTGGTCCTAAATTTGTGTCATATCTCATGAATAATTATATATTTAGATGATATTGTGTATTCTTACTTTTATTCAATAAGAAAATAATTCTTTATTTTATTATTTATATATCAGTTTTGTAAAATTTATATATATTAAAAATTATATTTTTTAATTTTTAAGATAATAAAAATTATAACTACCTTTGACACAATCTAAAATAAACTCACTTGAGTTGTAACTAGTTGAATAATCAAAATATGTCAAGAACAAACCATTTGAAGCAAGGTCACAATTGAATAATTGACCCATAACGCCGCGGATAAATTCTAAATCTTTGCAAGTAGACAAATCATGTGTGAGGTTCACTGTGAAGTTATGTGAAGCCAAGTTCGAGTAGCAAGGACCTTTAGTCGATTGACTTGGACCATAATTTGGTTACTATATATGTTCACCCTGGACAAGATAATCCCTTAGTAATAAATAGTTTTATACCGTGCTAAACAATATTTTTGTCATTACTCAAAGCCATTTTTCTTTTATTTTCAATTGCTTGATGGCTATTTAATTTGATAATTGTCTTCATCTGCATAAACTTTCACAGTAGTAAATTTTTTTATATCATATTATTTATTGAAATCTTTTAAAAAATACAATCATCTCTATATATACAAACTATTTTAAAAAATTGATTTTAATATACAAAAGGAAAGATTGACTATTTGGATTTTCTCAACTATCAAAAAGGAAATATTATGCACTTTTGTTATCTTATACTCAAATAAAAGTAAAATTATCACAAGAATAAATACTAGACAATCATATAAATTTGACACAAATTTAAATGGAAACAAAAAAAATTAAATAATCACAATAGCTACAAAAGCATTTTTTATAGTTCTAAGACAAAAGAAAATAATTATTTTTGTAGAGATAAAATAAAAATGAGAAGGATTTTGGGATTGAAAAGATTTATAAAGAGGTTTTTTTTCCCACAAAGAGAAGAAAGCATACAAAAAATTTTACATAAAAAAATGATTGTAGAAAAAATTAGATAAAAAAACACTGACCTCAAACAAAATTTCTTAAAAACATATTTTCATTAGAATTCTATTTAAATAAAAACTAATTTTTCAAATATTAAATAAGGAATAAATACAATAAATTTAAGGATCATTATCCGTGTACCTAATTAGCTAATTTTTGAGAATTGGCAGACAGCTCTTAAGTGCTATGAAATAAAGCAACATGTTTTTTTTTTTTTTTTATTTGGGCAAACGATGGATGTGAATTATAGCAATCAATAATTGTAGTAGTTTGTGTCGCTATATCGAAGTCCAGCTGCGTATCCCATATCAACAACATAATGCTTGCATGCCAAAAGCAGTAGAGAAGTGGACCATTGATTTGCAAAGAAAGAAAATGATATGAAGATTAATTGCATATAGATAGATCATACTTCCCATCGTATGGTTGTCAAATGTCAATTGATATTGATTTTGCAAACACAATTTATTGTAATTTTGTTCTTAAAAATTATATTTTTCTACAATTATTAAGTCATATAATTGTATTAGTTTTAACATAATCACACTCATAAACACAATTAAAATTTAAAATCATACTCCCAATTCATGTCTAAAATATAAAAGTACAAGGGAAGTGCAAGGTGTAAAAATCAATGGTGTAATATATAAATTTATAACAATATTTTATTGGTTATTAATTACTATCTACTATCTATGTACATAGTTGTAGGGTGAGTCCTCATGCCACATGATTTGGGTTACGGGAGTTAAATTTTCGTCATTTTTTTTTATTTTTCAAATATCAATCAGGAGCCATAGTAAATGGCGATCACTCGGAGTGTGCGGATCCACATTATTTGATGTTAAATATAATTATATTTTATTCAAATAATGTTTATAAACAAATAATGTTACACTTTAAAGCTAATTTTAAACTCTTACAAAAATAAATAAATAAAATAATTGTTAAAATTATTATTTTATAATTCTTTGCATAATTCCTTTTTTTTTAAGATAAGATTGCTTTTATATATTATAATTATCTTATCAATATTTGCTTTGAACGATAAATTTGTTTATCATTATCATCATCATCATATAATATAATAATATATATGAAAATGTGTTCAAAAACTTTATGATTTTATTATTTGATATGATATTTGTTTTTAAAATAAATTTTTTAATATTATAAAAGTCGTAGTACTTATTTCTATCAAATTTTTTTAAATAAAATATTTAAAAATATTACCTTTTTTGTCCATATCAAATTTACAATTAAACATTTCAAATAAAATCTAACATCCCTTCTTTTAATTTAATAATTGTCTTCATCTACATAAACTTCCAGAATAGTAGAACTTTTTTTATATCGTAATCGATCATATCATTTATTAAAATATCTTAAAAAATCTAATCATCTCTATAAATATAAATCAGTTTAAAAAATTAACTTCAATGTAAAAAAGAAAACATTGACCATTTTGATGTTCCCCACGATCAAAAGAAAATACTTTCCACTTTTGTTATCTTATACTCAATTAAAAGCAAAATTGTCACAAAAATAAATACTAAACAATCATATAAATTTGACACAAATTTAAATTGAAATAAAAAATTAAATAATTATAAATAAAAAAAATTATGTAATTCTTTTAGGGACAAAAGTATTGTTTACCGTTCTAAGACAGAAGAAAATAAATTTTTTTAGAGATAAAATAAATTTAGGATGGATTTTGGAATTGAAAAGATTTATAGAACTATTTTTTTTCCTACAAAGAGAAGAAAGTAAGCGAAAAAAAATCTTACGCCCAAAAAACTGATAGTAAAAAAATTAGATAAAAAAACTAACCTTAAATAGTATTTTTTTAAAACATATTTTTATTAAAATTTTATTTAAATAAAAATTAAATTTTCAAATATTAAATAACTAATAAACACATAAAATTTAAAAACCATTCTCCATGCACTACTTGGCTAATTTTGAGAATTGGCAGACAGCTCTTAAGTGCTATGAAATAAAACAACCCGGATTTTTTTTTTCTTTCGACAAAAGATGGATGTGAAATATAGCAATCTATAATTTGTTTATCATTATCATCATCATACAGTATAATAATATATATTAAAATGTATTTAAAAACTTTATGATTTTATTATTTGATATAATATTTATTTTTAAAACACAATTTCTTAATATTATAAAAGTCATAGCATTTACTATCATTAAATTTTTTTAAATAGAATATTTTAAAAATATTATCTTTCTGCCTGCATTAAAATTTGCAATTAAACATTTCAAATAAAATCTAACACCCCTTCTTCTAATTTGATAATTGTCTTTATCCATATAAACTTCCACATTAGTAAATTTTTTTTATATCATATCATTTATTAAAATCTCTTAAAAAATCTAATTATCTTTATAAATATAGATCAGTTTAAAAAATTAACTTTAATGTACAAAAATGAAAGATTGCCCATTTTGATGTTCTCTACTATCAAAAGAAAATACTATGCACTTTTGTTATCTTATACTCAAAAGTAAAATTGTCACAAAAACAAATACTAAATAATCGTATAAATTTGATATAAATTTAAATTGAAATAAAAAATTAAATAATTATAAGAAACAAGAAATTATGTAATTTTTTTAGCTACAAAAGCATTCTTTATAATTCTAAGACAGGAGAAAATAAATTTTTTTGTAGAGATAGAATAAATTTGGAAAGGATTTTGGAATTGGAAAGATATATAGAGAAGTTTTTTTTTTCACAAAAATAAATATTAAACAATCGTATAAATTTGATATCAATTTAAACTGAAATAAAAAATTAAATAGTTATAAGAAATAAGAAATTATGTAATTTTTTTAGTTACAAAAGCATTCTTTATAGTTCTAAGACAGGAGAAAATAATTTTTTTTTGTAGAGATAGAATAAATTTGGGAAGGATTTTGAAATTAGAAAGATTTATAGAGAAGTTTTTTTTTTCCACGAAGAGAAGAAAGTATGCGAAAAAAATTTTACACCCAAAAAAATAATTGTAAAAAAAAAATCAACCTCAAATAAGACTTCTTAAAAACATATTTTCATTAGAATTTTATTTAAACAAAAATTAATTTTTCAAATATTAAATAACTAATAAACACATGAAATTCAAAACCCATTCTCCATGTACTACTTAGCTAATTTTTGAGAATTGGCAGACAGCTCTTAGTGCTATGAAATAAAACAACATGGATTTTTTTTCTCTTCCTTTTGGCAAAAGATGGATGTGAAATATAGCAATCAATAATTGTAGTAGTTGGTGTGGCTATATCGAAGTCCAGCTGCTTAATCACATATCAAGAACGTAATAATAATGTCTGCAAGCCAAAAGCAGTAGAGAAGTGGACCACTGATTTACAAAGAAAGAAAATGATATGAAGACTAATTACATATAGATAAATCATGCTTCCCATGATATGGTTGTCAATTGATACTGATTTTATTACATAAAAGAAAACTAACCTCAAATAAGACTTCTTAAAAGCATATATTCATTAGAATTCTATTTAAATAAAAATTAATTTCTTAAATATTAAATAACTAATAAACATGTCTAATTTAAAATCCATTCTCCATGTGCCTACTTAGCTAATTTTTGAGAATTGGCAGACAGCTCTTAAGTGCTATGTTGTTAAAAAAAAAAGAAAAGAAAAAGAAGTTACTGATTAAAAGTCCTTGTATCAAGGACCCGTCACAGTCGAAAAAGAGTTTTGAAGGTAGAAAATTGTATGGTTAACTTTTAAAATGGAAAATACGATGACATTTCCCAAGCACACAAAAATCATATTTATCTACGTTAACCTCTTCTCTGAAACACGCTGCTCATAAATATATTTTAAATTTTGTTTATTAGTTTTTCATTAAAATAGTCATTATCATTAGTTGATGGTGTTATTTGACTAATTAATATAAAAGACATGTCTTATTATAAAATTTAAACTCTTCTTTTACTTAAAAACAAGTACTAGAAAAGTGTTTGAAAGTAAAATTCTTCTTCATAATAATAATAATAATAATAATAATTTTGTCATCATTTTAGGTAATAAAAATAAAAGAAAAAATGGCTTATGACAAAAAAAAAATCATTTTCATCATGCAAAAACATTTAATTCATATCTTAGAAATATTCCTTCAAAAATCCAGTTCATTTACGAGGAAGAAATAATAATAATAATAATAATAATAATAATAATAATAATAATAATAATAATAATAATAATAATAATAATAATAATAATAAT